>JAJHIY020001999.1:0-10000 GCA_022114975.2 Lampris megalopsis
ACGACACGACGATGTTGGATGTGCTCGGCTCGAGAAGGTCGGTTTGAACCAAGGTAAGACCCAAATACAGTGAATCATGAGGCTAATTACCATTAAGATGCCCTCCCACCTGCACATTAAACAACACAACGTTGCTCTCAGAGATGCCGCTCTGCTATACGCCCTGCCCTGCTGGCTAGCTATGAAGTCAAGCATCTTACTATGTGGGACTCCCCCCTCCCCTCTCTCCCCCCCCTCTCTCTCGCGCTCTCTCGCACACACACCTCTCTCTGTCTACCCCTCTCCCCTTCTCTCCCTCCCTCTCTCTTTCGCTCTCTCTCACACACACACCTCTCTGCCCCCCCTCTCTCTGTCTCACCCTCTCTCTCTGTCCCCCTCCCCCCCTCTATCTGTCTACTTTATCACAAGGACCACGTCCAACTCTAGCTACCCCCTCTCGCCCTCTGTCACTCTCTCTCTCCCCTCTCTCTCCCCCTCTCTGTCTGTTTCTATCTCTCTCCCTCTCTTGTATTCACTCACTTCCCCCCCCCTCTTTCACCCTCTCCCACGGTGACAGTCATCTGTAGCCGCTGTGACACAATCTGAGTGTAATTCCTGATGGTAAATCCAGGACGTGTCTAGGCGGGGAAGGGGCAGCGTGGCACCGACGCCATCTCGGGAGTAATATCACCGTCTGCCAGCCAAGCAGCTCCTGCACCTGCACAACCTTGAAATGAGAACAAGGGAGCGACACACTTCATCTCCACACACCCTGGGTTGCGTCTCTTTTTGCAGAAATGAAAATGTGGTGCAAATGAACATGCACACACAAACTCACACGCACAGACCTACATAAACTCGCATACACGCACGCACGCACACAAACTTGCATGCACGCATGCACACACACACAAGCAAAGAGGTAAACACATCCTTACAGCCATGCATGAACACAAACGACAGATATACACACACTCGCAAGTATTACGTACATGAAACACACACTCTCACGCATGCACGCACGCGTGCACCTGCACACACACGCACATGCATACACCACACACGCCCACACACACAAACTGACATGTACATACGCACGCGCGCACATATATATGCACGCACAAACACATGCACGCACGTACGCACACACTCACGTGCACGTACGTGCGCGCACACACATGCAAGCAAACAGGTAAACATGCATCCTTACATAAACATACAAAATGCATATGCACACACTCGCAAGTACGACACACACACACACACACACACATTATTATATTTGCGTTATTATATTTGCAGTCACACGTGACACGATTTGCACATTGATCTGGTCGTAATGATCACATCTGCTTGTGAACAGTGATTTGTTTCACGCTTTGCAAATACACTGACTGATTTACATATAGACATATTTAGCACCGATTACCCCTGAACACCTTGGCAACTTTTTTTTTTCTTTTTTGCACCATAAATCTCCGTTACACGTACATTACCCATTGTCCGGTAATGGGTTTTAAGCTCTTACGATAGCATCGAGCTCAGCCGTGTCTTGCTGCAGGTTGTCCAGAGAAAACAGACCGTGATAACCAGTCTGACTATATGTCTGACACTGCCAGCTGTCACCCCTATATGACATAATGCTGCCATTAGCTGCTAATGGTGAGCCCTGCAAGAGACAGCTTCCCAGTAAAGACACGATTAATGCTATCAGGGTCCACACAGGTGGGGGGATGTGAAGGTGGGAGTAAAGGTGGGAGAGGGAGAGGGAGAGAGAGAGAGAGGGGGAGAAGTTGAGAGATGAGGAGAGAGAGGGAAGAGTGAAAGAGAGAGGGCGAGAGAGCAGGAGAGAGGGGGAGAGGGGGAGGGGGGAGTGGGGGAGAGGGAGAGGGAGAGAAAGGGAAGAGAGGGGGAGGAGAGAGGGAGGAGAGTGAAAGAGAGGGGGGAGAGAGGGGAAGAGCGAAAAAGAGAGGGGGAGAGAGCGGGAGAGTGGGGGAGAGGAAGAGAGAAAGAGGGTGGGAGAGAGAGCGGGATAGTGGGGGAGAGGGAGAGAGAAAGAGGGGGAGAGAGAGCGGGGGAGAGAGGAGAGCGAGTGATGGGGAGGAGAGATACAGAGAGAGAGACAGAGGGAGAGGAGAGATGGGGGAGACAGACAGAGAGAGCGACAAAGAGAGAGAGGAGAGGAGAGGGAGAGAGAGAGCAAGAGAGAGGGGAAGGAGAGAGAGAAACAGAGAGACAGAGCGAGGGGAGAGAGGAGACGGAGGAGAGAGAGGAGAGAGAGGGGGGAGAGAGGGGGGAGAGAGAGAGACAGGGCACGATAGAGAGAGAGAGAGAGAGAGAGAGAGAGAGAGAGAGAGAGAGAGAGAGAGAGAGGGAGAGATTAAATGTCGGTCACAGGGGGGACACAGAGAGATAAGGGGGACGCTGCAGAAGACGTCATGTCAGCGGGAGAGAAGAGATTATCATAATGTAGACGGATAGTCTGCAGGGCTGCGTAATAATAGCTTGTTATGACCGCTTATGACAGCATAACGAACACCCTCCGCTGCCTTCCAGTAATGAAACGCACGTTCCCACCGTCAGAGGAGGGCACGAGGTGCAGCCGCTGCTTCTTTGTTTCCGATTTGTTTCCGATTGCTTTTATTGGCTTCTCGGTGACTCATTAAGAGACACGTCAAGTTGCAGCGCTTTTTTTTCTTTTCCTTTATTTGTTCGCAGGCGGATAATCTTAGCAGACTTACAAGGCAGGTCATAAAAGCATCAAACTCAGACCAAATAAACAAGCAAATCACAATTTATATAATAGTAAAAACACAAATCATAATAAATAATAAGCAACTAATGGCAACGATACAACAGCAGTAACTCGTGCCACATAAACAAGCCAATGAGATAAACACTTTTAAGTTGCGAGTGGGGCGTCTGGGTGGCATGGTGGTCTATTCCGTTGCCTACCAACAGGGGGATCGCTGGTTCGAATCCCCGTATTAACTCCAGCTTCGTCGGGCGTCCCTACAGACACAATTGGCCGTGTCTGCGGGTGGGAAGCCGGATGTGGGTATGCGTCCTGGTCGCTGCACTAGCGCCTCCTCTGGTCGGCCGGGGACGCCTGTTCGGGACGGTGGAGGGGGATCTGGGGGGGTAGCGTGATCCTCTCACGCGCTACATCCCCCTGGTGAAACTCCTCACTGTCAGGTGAACAGAAGCGGCTGGCGACCCCACATGTATGGGAGGAGGCATGCGGTAGTCTACAGCCCTCCCCGGGTCGACAGAGGGGGGCGGAGCAGCGACCGGGACGGCTCGGAAGAATGGGGTAATTGGCCAACTACAATTGGGAGGGGGGGGGTTTAAAAAAAAACTTGCAAGTTATATCACAGTTAGTAGACATATATATATATATATATACAGAACTATAGTGTTCTGTATATAGAATATAGAATATCTGCTATGCTAAAGCTAGCATCACACTAGTCTAGTAAGCCTGTGATGGCATATGTGATAGAAACTGAAATAAAACAGTGGATAACAAAGCGCACGCATACAAATGAGCCACGTGCAGCGCCACACTGCCCTGTGCAATTAAATAACACTTTACCATCAGACACCCCCCCACGCCCCCACCCATCCTGCCAGAACTGTCAAACGTTACTTTATAGCAACCCTGTCTAAATATCAAGAGGGCCGCCGGAGACCACGTACCCGGAGACAGACTCCTCTGAGTCCTGTTATGGAGTTCCTTACTGGGGGTCTCATCCAGCAGACCACCTCCCCAGTGTACGGAAGTGATGTCAGCTCTGATCTAACAGGAGGAACACCTTGGGAGGCTCATAAACGATGGAGTGATTAAAGCTGTGTGTGTGTGTGTGTGGGGGAGGGGGGTGATGGAAGAAGTGAGCTCGCGGCCGCCTGCACGCTGGTTTATTAAGTGATGAAGGGCCGCGGACGTTGCGCCGGTCTTAAATGACGTAATCCGACCTGATGTGGGGGTTTTTGTGTAATGGCCTGCTCAGACCACACGGCGTTTCTACAGCGTTCAGGACTGCCACGGTTGGACCGGAAGATCGGCTCTCGACTACATCATCATCACCATCATCATCATCATCATCATCATGCGCCTATAATAGGATGGGTTAAGTGCAGAAGACACATTTAAGAATACAAATTGTTATAAGAATACAATGGCAAAATAAAGCTGCTTGCTTTCTTTTTCATCATCATCATCATCATCATCATCATCGTCCTATAAAATAGGATGGTTTAAATGCAGAAGACAAACTCGTTGTAAGAATACAATGTCAAAATAAAACGTCTTTCTTTCTTTTTCGTCATCATTATCATCATCATCATCATCATCATGGCATTAGCATAGAGGGTAGCTAGCTTCCTACTTATTTCTTAGAGTTATGCATGCCAAAATTAAGGGAGCAAAATAAATGAGCCTCGAACTGTTACTGGCTAGGGAGGAGAAGGAAGCAGGGACGCTCTTTCCTCCGAAGCAAACTAGAGGTAATGTCACATGGACCCGCGTCGGACTCGGACCTGCTGAAAACCAGAACATAACTCAAGGTCATCAACACTGCTATCAGAACACACTGGAAAAAAATGTGCTAAGATGACAACGTGCGGCTCTAGAAAATACATTCTCGAGCTTTCGCTGCTCGTGCTTTAGGAATGTGCTGTATTCTGATTGGTCAAAGTCACGAAATCAAACGAACGCAACCCAACTTGTGTCCAGAGTTATCACAGTGGGCGCATAAAGGCAAAAAAAGGAGCTTTCTGGCTGGGGGTCGCGAGACGACCCGGATGTTGCATCGGATTTCTTCTACCGTGTCACATGACATGGGGTTAAATGGCCACCCATCATCTCCAACGCTCATTCTACTTCCGTGTCTGACAGATTGGGGCCATTATCGGGGTGATTGTTTTTGGACCCCCCCCCCCCTTTTTATCGCCAATAGTATCTGGCCAATTACTCCACTCTTCTGAGCCATTCCGATCGCTGCTCCACCCCCTCTGCTGATCCGGGGAGGGCTGCAGACTGCCACATGCCTCCTCCCATACATGTGGAGTCGCCAGTCACTTTATGTCACCTGACAGTGAGGAGTTTCACCAGGAGGGACATAGCACATGGGAGGAATCATGCGGTTCAGCCAGTCCTCCCCCCCCCCGCACAGGAGCCTCGACCGACCAGAGGAGGCGCTAGTGCAGCGACCAGGACACATACCCACATCCGGTTTCCCATCCGCAGATATGGGCAATTGTGTCCGTAGGGACGCCCTACCAAGTCGGAGGTAACACAGGGATTCGAACCGCCGATCCCCGTGTTGCTAGGCAACGGAACAGACGGTTATGCCACGCGGACGCCCCCTTCGGTGTGATTTCTGAGGATGCCTAAAGAAAATATCCATACTTTAGCCATACACCGTGAGAATGTGAGAGGGCCCCATGCTAGCCGCAGGGCCCTTGTTGTGATAAAAGACTTTCCCGAAAGATTGTTATCAAACCTGTGTAAGGGTCGTTACACCTTCATTAGAAGCAACGCGGCTTTATCAGATTTGCCTTATGGTGGCTTTACTCTTCTAGCATCTTGAGAAATAGCAGCTAGTTATTGTGGATTCTCTTGAGTTATATGGATCTAACGGCCATCCTTGAGAAGGGAAAACAACCTGCGAGATGAGGAGGCTGTTTGTGGACTGGCTCCAATGTTTATATTGACTAAAATGTTCTCATCAATGATATATGAAGTGCAAATGTGTATTGAACATGCCTGCTGATGAAGAGGTTGACTATAACACCACGATGAGATGTTTTTCCTCTTCATAGCAAACATATGTGATGGGAGGATTTAATAAAGAGAATACAACAAAGCTCAAGTGTGTGGGTTGTCTGCAATAAGATGTAAAAAACCGCAGCAAATGCTCGCCTCACCTTTAACACAACACACATTTGTTTGCATGGCACATTTCATAGTGTACACAAAAGCAACTCAAAACCCTTCATGTAATGTCCATGCTTTGTAACATGTTTTAGTAATGCTCCTGGTGTTAGTTATAATGTTTAGTCTGGTCACCAGGGGGCGCTCTAGGTTAAAGTGTCGTATATGTGAGACGTTCTTGGTTCACGTTAAGCCCGGAAGTAGCGGAGGGAGAGAGAGGAGCGTTGGTAGCCATGGGTAGCAGATATGCTAGCTAGCAGATGTACCGTTGTCGCTATGCAGAAGTTTCACTAAAGATTCCAAAACGCAGCTTCGTGATATCTGAGCTTTTATTTTGAAACTTTACACTTCGCATAGGGCGTGATAGGAATTAAAATACAGAATAAAAGCAACAAAAAATAAAGAGAAATAAAAGAGCATAAAATGCTCCAAGTGTAGTACTGAAAAATAGCCAAATGCTTCCAATCATAGACTGACTAGGTAGCACACTAGCTAGCACACTAGGTAGCACACTAGGTAGCACACTAGCTAGCACACTAGCTAGCACACTAGGTAGCACACTAGGTAGAACACTGTCATCAACTAATTAAAATATGTCAAACATGTGCTGTCACTCTTCCAACCAGATAGCTAACTCATAACAGATAAGGTAGCTAAGGATAGTTCTGAGTTCATCACCAGCCACTTCTTTTCACCTGACAGCGAGGATTTCACCAGGGGGATGCAGTGAGTGGGAGGATCACGCTACCCCCCCCAAATCCACCTCCCCCCTGAACAGGCGCACCGGCGGACCAGAGGAGGCGCTAGTGCAGCGACCAGGACACACACCCACATCCGGCTTCCCACCCGCAGACAGGGCCAGTTGTGTCTGTAGGGACGCCCGACAAAGCCGGAGGTAACACGGGGATTCGAACCGGCGAACCCCGTGTTGGTAGGCAACGGAATAGACCACTACGCTACCCAGAGAACCCCACTCTCCCATTCCTTTTAATGCTTCTGAACCCGTCGCACGGTGCTATGTAGCAAACTGCCCTATGCATCTCTATACGTGCGTATGCATGCGCTTCCGGTTCGTCTAATCCACTTCCTCTTCCCTTGGAACCACACCCACCCTGGCAGCGGTGGTGTCGTGCTCCACCTTTTGAGCCGCAAAGGGGAACTGAATCGCTCACCCTGGCGGCTCCGAAACCTCGCTCACCCAAGTGAGCCATCAGCCTCCCACTGATCTGGAGTGAATCAGTGTTTGGCCAGAGGACATCACACTTCCGGATCAGAGGTGAGCCTTTGCCTCATCAGCCCTCTGGGTTCACTGCTTCACTGTCAGGTGAAACGAAGCGGCTGGCGACTCCACATTTATGGGAGGAGGCATGTGGTAGTCTGCAGCCCTCGGAGCAGAGACCGAGGTGGCTCGGCGGAGTGGGGTAATTGGCCTGGTGCAATTGGGGAGAAAAAAAGGGGGGGGGGAGCAGACCGAACCCACAAAGAGATCGCAGTGCAGAGTCCCACGCAGCACCTTCCTTCGTGTCCCGGCTCCTCCCCGCCACCTCCTCCTCAGGTCTGTTGAAGTATAACATGGGCGAACTTTGCTTTTCTTCTCAATTGTGACTGCATGGTATCTCAAACACAGGGGTGGGGGTTAAACTCTCCCAATGCAAGTGGCAAATCCGCTGCCATTCAAATAGTTGGACAAGAAATGAAGTGCAAAACGTGTATAGGCCGTCTACCATGGGGTCAGTCAGCCAATCAGGAATCAATGTGTTTGTAGGCGGGTCTCTCCCAGTAGAGCAGCAAACTACAGACATCTAGTCATGCCTCGCTTCAGTGAAGTGGTAGCTGCAGAACTACTTGGCTAAAGTAACTTCGTCATCACTGCAGCATGCATCTTTATTTTTTCTTGCAGATGTGAAAGTAAGAGTTAAGTGTGCTTGTGGAGATTTGGTAGTGACTGGCTGTCCACGGACCGCTTTACCATGTGGTGCGCCACCTACTGGTGTAGGGGCTTTTTGCATGTCGACTTGGAAAGTGCATTCCATATATTGTGCTAGTAATACATTATCTGGGATAGTACTTTTTTTTCTCCAGTACTAGCCTGCCCAGTTTCCTTCAGTTAAACTTCTCTGTGCACACTTCACACATTGTAAGAGACTGAGCCAGCACATATATGTTTATATGTTACAATACCATCCCATAGATACACCAACCAAGCCTGCAGCTCTTCATCAAGGAAAAAATAATACACTCTTCATCTGTATCTGAGATAGATAGAGAGAGAGCGAGAGAGAGAGAGAGAGAGAGAGAGAGAGAGAGAGAGAGAGAGATAGACGATGGATGGATGGATGGATGGATGGACGGACAGACTTTGGGTATGTCCCAAGTCAACTTCTCTCATTAAATAAGAGTGAAAGAGAAATTTTGCCAAGTTGCGATCTTTTTTCTCTGTATTAACTGAGAGTCAGCACTTGCCAGTATTTTCTGTATCGCCACAGCACGCTGTAGAGAACTAGCTTAGTTCTGTCATCCGATGACGTCAACGGATGACAGAAGAATGCTGATTGGCTGAAATGTTCCTTTTCAAATTTCCAGCACTGAACCTCTCGACGTAAATGTAGACCAGTTCTCTTAGCATCACCAATTTCTCTGTCAAAATGAATTGCACCGAAAGTGGTTATAGTTTAAAAAGACTAGATAGACCACCAGCACTTACTACTACTACTATACTACTACTACTACTACTACTATACTACTACTACTACTGCTACTGCCGGCTGCTCCCATTAGGGGGCGCCACAGCGGATCGTCCGTTTCCATCTCTTCCTGTCCTCTGCATCTTCCTCTGTTACACCAGCCACCTGCATGTCCTCCTTCACCACATCCATAAACCTCCTCTTTGGCCTTCCTCTTCTCCTCTTCCCTGGCAGCTCCATATTCAGCATCCTTCTCCCAATATACCCAGCATCTCTCCTCCACACATGTCCAAACCATCTCCATCTTGCCTCTCTTGCTTTGTCTCCAAACCGTCCAACCTGAGCTGTCCCTCTAATATACTCGTTCCTAATCCTGTCCTTCTTCATCACTCCCAATGAAAATCTTATCATCTTCATCTCTGCCACCTCCAGCTCCGCCTCCTGTCTTTCCGTCAGTGCCACTGTCTCCAAACCATATAACATAGCTGGTCTCACAACCATCTTGTAAACCTTCCCTTTAACTCTTGCTGGTATCATTCTGTCACAAATCACTCCTGACACTCTTCTCCACCCACTCCACCCTGCCTGCCCTCTCTTCTTCACCTCTCTCCTGCACTCCCAGTTACTTTGGACAGTTGACCCCAAGTATTTAAACTCATCCACCTTCTTCATCTCTACTCCTTGCATCTTCACCATTCCAGTGTCCTCAATCTCATTTATGCATATGTACTCCATCTTGCTCCTACTGACTTTCATTCCTCTTCTCCCCAGTGCATACCTCCACCTCTCCAGGCTCTCCTCCACCTGCTCCCTCCTCTCACTACAGATCACAAGGTCATCCGCGAACATCATAGTCCACAGAGACTCCTGCCTGATCTCGTCCGTCAAATTTTCCATCACAACTGGAAACAGGAAAGGGCTCAGAGCCGATCCTTGATGTAATCCCACCTCCACCTTAAACCAATCTGTCATTCCAACCACACACCTCACCACTGTCACACTGCCCTCACACATATCCTGCACCACTCCTACATGCTTCTCTGCAACTCCCGACTTCCTCATACAATACCACACCTCCTCTCTCGGCACCCTGTCATAAGCTTTCTCTAAATCCACGAAGACACAACGTACCTCCTTCTGACCTCCTCTATACTTCTCCATCAACACTCTCAAAGCAAACATCAAGTCTGTGCCGCATCTGCACCACCAGAACTCACTGGACCTGCAAACAATGTGCAGCGAACTGTCCCTTTAAGTGACTGCCCCGCTCTGTTCTAAGCACCGCCAGTGAATCAGTATGCAGCCATGGGGGGAGTGAATCCCAGCTTTGGGTCACAGGTACATTATCGCTAAGCTCCGTGTCATTAGACTCTCTAAAGCCAAACACCTTTTTCACGAGTTC
>JAJHIY020001999.1:15000-217500 GCA_022114975.2 Lampris megalopsis
TATGTTTTGATCCCAGGCCTCTGTTATTGTCGGATGTGCTCTGTGCAAATCTGTTTTATTGACCAGTGCCACTGGTCAATAACCAGTGTGATAGAATTACTGGTGGGACATATCCCATCCAGTGTTCAAAGAGGGTAAATGTGACCACCCCGATATAACTGATTTTAAATTTGATCTCTCATATTTAGCTGTTTTTGTGGGTGCAGGTACCCATTCCTGTCAGCAACCAATTAATTGTCCTGTCCGCCCCTCTAATCTATTCCGCTTGTCTTCTGCTCCCTACATCATCATCATCAGGGGTCACTCGGGGTCAAGTTTGGGTGCCTCTGGTTCCTCAGGTTGGTGTAGAGGCCGATCCTGGAGCCGCATAATGGGAGGACGCATGCACGTGACAGCTTTTAAGTGGACAGGCTGATGGTCCTGCAGCCACCACACGGTCCTTGGCAGGGGGTGACCAGAGTCCAAAGGCATGGAGAACCAAGACGACTGGGGACCATCCTCTTCACTGCCGTTGTGACCTGGAGACATGTTCCACCAGTTCCACTGTTGAGGTCTGTGTTGGATCACGCTTCGTCTGGAACTTCCCCCTTGACCTCTCCACCTTGCGTGACCCTACCAGGGCTCCAGACGGTGTAGCTCTTGGGATCATTGGTACACGCAAGCTTCTCCACCAGAGCAAGATGGCGATCCCTACATAGACGTAATGTGACATATGGCATGTTTTCTGCTCTTTTCTCTCTCTCTCTCTCTCTATATATATATATGAACATCTACTGTAAATGGAGGTGATAATGCGGTGATAACACTGTATAGGTTGGAAGCTCAATGATTTAAAAAAAAACATAGTATGGCAAATGCAAGACACAAACTACGTGGACTGCTCTAAAGTTGGACATCCTTGCGCTTTGGAAAACACTGGTGCATTTTGAGCAACTTCGCTTCCATGGCCGGTGAATTTAAAAGTCTGGCCAGATTTAGCTGCTCACTGCCGGCACATTCAGCACAATATATGTTTTCAAAATTACCTTTTGAAAGAAAACGAAACTTTAAATTGGATTAATAAAGATATTAGCACGTCTCTGCAAACCTGCATCAGTAGTACCCTGCTCTGACGTATGCATGTAGCAGCAAAGGCTTAATTTATTTCATCTTAAGTACTTCCGGCAGGGAAGCGGGTTCTGAATATCCGATAACAATGGAGCTGCTGACGGCAATGATTAATCTCTGCCTCGTCTGACACGCACACGGTTGTACGTCACGTTTGTTGGAGGCTTTCCAAGCCCAGCTATCAAACTGTGTGTACAAAAGACAAACCAGCTAACCTCTCATACATGAGCTCATATGATAAAGCACAGCATTACACCATATACAAACGCGGCAAGTCAAGTCAGCGGGACAGTCATCTAAAACGCACTGGGTGAGTGGACATCCTTGCCTAATTCCTTGGTCTCCGTTTCAATTAAATGAGCTATTACGGGGAACTATGGGTAAAGTTGATGAACACTTATGGGGGAAACCCTTCTGCACAAAGCAAAAAGCTCAGGCAGGGATTTTTTTTTAATGAATATCAATGACAATATAGCAGAAGTTGAGCATGTGTAGCTCTCTTAATGTGGCACCTCTGTAAGAGCGTTTACTACCAGTCTTTAGACAACAATATATTTATTGTTGACATCATATAATAATGATACTTCTACTTCTTCTACATCTATAATAATACTACTAATTATATTCTATATTAATAGATACACACACACACACACACACACACACACACATATATATATATATGAATTTGCATATGCAATTACTATATAACATAAAAATAAACTGTATATATTATAAAGTTAATGCTGTTTTATATATATAATACTAACAGTAGTATTAATAATAAGTAGTGATAATAATACAGCATATGGCTTCTATATAAGAATAAATGGTAAATGGACTGCATTTATGTCACTTTTCTAGTCTGCTGACCACTCAGATTGTTTTACAGTGTACGCCTCAGAGTCACTCATTCACACACACACACACACACACACACACACACACACACACACACACACACACACACACACACACACACATTCATACAATGATGGTGGAGGTTGCCATGCAAGGTGCCAACCTGCTCATCAGGAGCAGTTAGGGCCTCAGTGTCTTGCTCAAGGGCACATCGGCACACACTATGGAGGAGCCGGGGATCGAACCAGCGACCTTACCATTACTAGACGACCCGCTCTACCTACTGAGCCATGCCGCCCCATACAGCTTGGCAACGCTTCGATAACACAACTCCCCTTTCGACCTCCTAATTAGCCAAAGGTCAATTTAAAGAAGCATCAGCCATTAAAACCTCGCGACATCTAGATCACATGTTCACCGTGGTGTCAGTTTGTGTTTTGGACGCGTGGAAAAACAAAAGGGTTAAACTTTAAAAACGTAGCGGCATGCCACCGAGCTGGGAAGGGGAGGCGGATGAAAAACTTCCTCCACGTTTGAGCTCCTACCTCCCTTTTCTCACGATGCAGCAGCCCGAAGCGACGGTCTCCTGGGAGCTAATGATGTGTCGCGCTGCATCCCTCCTGTAATGGCGACGAGCGGATAAGGGAAAGGCTCCCGGTTCATCGCCGGTACACGAAGGTGTACGCTGCGGCCCACCACGGAGCCACTAATGGCCTAAGAGAAAGCTCTGATCTGGATCTCTCTCCTCTCTGTCTTTCTCTATCACCCACTATCTCTCCACCAACGCTGCCTCTGACGTCTAATGCCCCCACGCTTTTGTTTTTACCCCCACCGGATATTTATTCCCCTGCTCGCATCATCCTTTATAACCCTCACTGCTGCCACGATGACTGCTCCTCCCGAAGAAGTCATTTATCATGCCCTCCTCTGTTTCCTCAAGCTGAGTTTTAAACTTATCCACCCAGTGAGGTGCTGCTGAGGAAGGAGCTGCTGAGGAGCAGCTCCTTCCTCAGCCGGGGGGGAACCATGTTTAGCGCGGCGGCGGCGTCAGACTCGGAAACACTTCCTCCCGAGTCGCTTCCGGGCCCAAAGAGGACGCTGTTGGATCCAACGTTGTCACAATTCACGTAGGTCTGAGGAAGGGGGGGGCGCACAAAGGAAATGCAGTTGGCCGTCAACAAAGACACACACACAAGTGCAAGTGCGTGCACCTGCATGCGCACACACGTTAATGCACACAGGAATGCAACATGCACGATAAAACACGCACGTGCACACACAACAATGCACGAAAAATGCAAAATGCACGAGAAATTAAAAATGCACATGCACGTGCGTGCACACACAGAAATGCAAAATGCATGATAACATACACACTTACACGCGCATGCACGCAGAAATGCAAAATGCACGAGGAATGCGAAATGCACGTGCACACATGCACATGCGTACGCGCGCGCGCACATTAATGCACACAGAAAGCTCTCCAGGAAACTGAGCTCCATAACAACAAAAACGCTGTGTTGAATTTGGATTCGGATTCATCCAGGCGTACTTGCAGCAGTGATAGACATCATAAAATATTGTGGTTCTCTTGATTTGCCTCAACCCCCTCCCCTCCCCTCCCCCCTTAAAAAAAAAAGAAAAGGAAAAAAGAAAAAGGCAACGGCAATAGCTTCAGTTTTGTGTTCGTATTCTTTGAGCAGATGGGGAATAGTTTTGTCATTGTTGAATGCATTGTTTGTTCCATCTGTCATTATCTCTGCAGGTTTGTTCCTTTAGAAATGGAGGGTTGTGGTTATAGGGTAATAACACCTATTCTTGAGGGAATCTCTAGTTTTGTTTTTCTTTTTTTTTGTCCATTGTCTGAAGGATTCAACGCAAGCGCATATGGCCAATTTGCAGAACTCAAAACAAGAAAAGAGAAACTCTCTGGATATGGAGTAACACTGGTCCCACAACCCCACTGCTACGCCCATACCGATTACGATGACCTTCTAAAGCTGCGTGGTGACCTTATGGAGGTGGTGAGAAACAGCAGCAGAAGCACATCAGAGCAGGACCTGAGGTGCGGCCTGCTCCCGGCCTGGTTACCTGATGCTCCATCTGGAAACAGCCGAGAACAGGAACGTTTCCGAGATTTGCTGAATTATTCAGAGCTGCACTTCTCCAGACATGGTCCAGGGTGAATATTTCATGCATCTATTTGTCCTGTGTAATGGCTTTGACAAAAGTCTGGCTCTGACGTGTTCGACGAGAGGCTCTTTCCAAATGTAGGACTTGCTTTCTCTGAACAACAAAGATAAACGTGGACATCCAAACTCTGGCTCGTGATACAGGTACTACTGGTGCTCCAAGAAACGTCTTGCATAACCCTTTTTTTTCCAGAAAAAAAAAGATGATGCATTATTAATAAAATGTTATTTTAATTGAATATTGTATTTAATGTATTTATTTTATTTTAATATATTTTATTTTATTTTCATGTAATTTATTGTATTTTAATTTACTTTATTTTATTGTATTTTTACGTAATTTATTGCATTAATTTATTTTATGCAATTGCATTTTAATTTATTCATTTTATGTTATTTAATTTTAATGTAATTTATTTTATTTTTTATTTTATTTCAATTTGTTTTTATTTATTTATTTGTATTGAGTGTGTTGAATTGTATTGTGTTTTTAGTTGAAGTATTGAAATCACAGTTGATGGAGAACCTGGATGGAGACACTTGCCAGGTAATGTCACGTTAAAATACAGTTTATACAGATATGTTTTAAACAAGTGATTTAAACTAAGTTATTCATCCTGACAGCCTGAGCTCACTGGACGGGTCATTCTGGAGACTTGGAGCTCTGAAGGTAAAGATCCACTCAGCTTTACTCCAAGCATAAAGATTTCATTGTGAGGCAGTGAACACCATGAAGCTCGTAGGGTTGTTTTATAGCAGAGTAAGAGGCACACTGAACTCAAGTGAAAATGCTGAATATCAGAGTATCTGCTATCACCTGCTTTAGTATCCACTGCATACTAACCGGAATTTCAACTTTAAACGTCTTTTTTAGCTTATAATATGAATGTATGGATTGTGTACATACGTTAGTTGGGAATGAGCACAGTGAAAGTGAACATACCTTCTGAGCTTATGTTTTGATCCCTAAAGAAACGAGTGATTATTTTTGTTTGCTGTTTTTCTTCCTCTTGTCTTTTTCAGCCCATTGCTTATTCAGCATGTAAATAAAATTATATATATATATTGGTGGTCACATTGGCGGTCACTTGGGGTCGAGTATGACCGTCCTCCCTTTGGGTCCTTAGCCTCAGGTAGGTGTAGAGAACCAGGACAATTGGGGACCCCTGTTGCCGCATTCATCCACCTTCACTGCCGTTGTGACCTGGAGACATCTTCCACCAGTTCTGTCATTGAGGTCTTTGTTGGATCATGCTTCACCCGGCACATCTCCCTTCACCTATCCATCTTGGGTGACCCTGCCAGGAGCCAAGCTCTGGATGGCATAGCTCCATAGCTCCAGGGATCATTGGTGCATGCAAGTTTCTCCACCACGAGGGGTTGTCCAACCTTGGTGGGTCGTCCCGGATTGTACTCTTTGTGGAGTTTGCATGTTTCCCCGTGTCTGCATGGGTTTCCTCCGGGGGCTCCGGTTTCCTCCCAGAGTACAAATGCATGTAGGTCAGATGACTTGGCAGTCCTAAATTGGCCCTAAGTGTGAATGTGTGGGCCCTATGATGGACTGGTGGCCTGCCCAGGGTGTCTCCCCGCCTGCCGCCCAATGACTGCCGGGATAGGCTCCAGGATCCCGCGACCCTAATTAGGATAAGCGGGTTGGATGATGGATGGATGCTGGAGTTCATCCATCTTTAATGGTGCGTGCATCCCTAACACATACACACAACAATCCACACACAACCCTACACATGCACACAGGTGTTTTAGGAAGCGAGTTTAACCGCTTGAATCTCTTAAGTGCTGACAGCAGAGAAACCACACCCATCCATCTTTCAAACTTGGGGGGGGGCTAACACAAACCACCTGTTGGGGACTAACCCAGAGACGCTATGCTCTGGCTCACAAACACCTCTTGTCTACAGAGAAAAAGAAGAAGAAGAAGAAGAAGAAAAAAAAACGAATTGCAAAGACTGTGCTTCATGTAAAATGGGACCATGTGGAGTGAAAATGAAAAATACCAAAATGTCTCTTTTCAACAGTTCAGCAGACAAGGCCGTTGTCAGGAACCATCACAACCAGTCTCTTTAAAGGAGACTGTGCACCACCAAAAACGACCCCGAAGGTCGTTTGCACAAGTAGTTTATTACGACCTATAGTTACGTTTTAAAGTTAGGCGCCCTCTAGCGGGTCGTGCTACCAATAGCAAACTTAGAGTTACTACGCTAGACGGCGAAACGACACAAAAACGCACCGACTACATATTCTATTGTTCTCAATTTGTTTGTATCACTATTTACTAACTGCGTACCTTTATTAGCCTGTCTACGAGGCGTTGTAAAAAGGATGTCAACAAGTAGATAAAAACCCACAATGCACAGAGGCGAAAAGTATACGTGGCATATCTCCTGCCGCCGGTAGGGGCGCTAATTTAGGAAACGCTCCTGTGGGTCGTATTGGAGGGTATACGACCTACGTGGTCGTATGGGTTGGAGGACTTGTAGCTTTAAAATGGTCCACAGCTCGAAAATAGCACGTGGATATACAGTAGCGCCCTCTTGTGCCTCGGAGTCTACTTGACCCTACGCCTGGCTTAGCGAATGCATTTTATAGTCGCATTGAAAACACAGATATGTGAATATACATACCCGGCATGGTTAAAAGTAAAAGAAAATGGAGCTCAGCCAAGGTGAACTTCCTTTTCGTTTGTCTAAAACTGGTCTTAAATACGTGGGTATAAAATAAATCACTCACTCCATTAAATCTCGGCATGAAGAGAATTTCCCAACCCTGGTGGAAGAAGCGAGATCGGACCTCCGGAGATGGAGGGTTAGTCCTTTATCTCTACCTGGCAGAGTTCAGCGTGTGAGAATGAATGTTTTTCCCCGACTAGTTTATCTTTCTTTGTTTGCCTCTTCTCTGCCCAAATATGTTTTTCTTCTTCTTCTTCTTTCCTCTCCGTTGACAGCTTGATCTCAACCTTTATATGGAGGAGCCGCGTTCCGCGCATACACAAGTCTCTGCTTCAGAGGACCGGGTCGAAAGGGGCCTTAGCTTTTCCAAAGTTTTCTGTTTTATTATTGGACAGCAAACACCCAAAAAGAACATTATTTGCTGGCCACAACATCCAGATATGGACCGGTTCTGTGCGGAGGCTGACTCCTGCTCGTCCTCCCTTCCTTTTTTGCGCCCCCTTAACCATCACCTCATACCTCTAGTCCCAGTGTTACATCCACGCTCATTATTATTTTCTTCTTAAGTTTCCCCCCTTTTCTCCCCAATTTTATTTGGCCAATTACCCCACTCCCCCGAGCCATCCCGGTCGCTGCTCCACCCCCTCTGCCGATCCGGGGAGGGCTGCAGACTACCACATGCCTCCTCCCATACACGTGGAGTTCGCCAGCCGCTGCTTTTCACCTGACAGTGAGGAGTTTCGCCAGGGGGACGCAGCGCGTGGGAGGATCACGCTATCCCCCCCAGGCACCACGACCGGAGGCGCTCATGCAGCGACCCCAGGACACATACCCACATCCGGCTTCTCACCCGCAGACAGGGCCAACTGCGTCTGTAAGTACGCGCGACCAAGCTGGAGGTAACACGGGGATTCGAACCAGCGATCCCAGTGTTTGTTAGGCAACGGACGGAATAGACCCCCCACCCCCATGCTTAAAATGTTGATAATTCCGTCAGCATTTTAAATTTCGCAATTTCACCCTGCTGGGGTCTAGGTGTAAGAACCATTTATTCCTCTCAGAAGGGGACCGTAACCTCTTGATGACCTCTATATTGAGGGTACCTTTGCTAGCTTTGAGATACTATCTGTGAAATCTAACCTGCCCAGGCTTCAAGTTTTTTAACAGTATTTCCAAATATGCCAATTATTTAAAAGCCCATAACCCACAATTACCACCCAGATCTGTCAAGGACACACTCCTTGAAACTCCTCTCACCCCTAGAAGACCTACCTCATGGATCTATAACCAAGTTATATCTTTCAAAGACCGTACTCTTAGCAATATCAAGTGCACCTGGGAGACAGTGTTGGGTACAGAGCTTGACGAGGACCGGAGGGAGAGCTATATTGCATGCATCAACTCCTCATCCTCCTGTGCCCGTCTGAGTCTAATCCAGTTCAAGGTTCTACATCCAATTCATCTCTCTAAAGTTAAGCTTTCAAATCTTTACCCCGGAGTAGATGACAAATGGGACCACTGTGCACAATCCCCTGCTGACCTAACACAAATGTTCTGCTCATGCCCTAAATTGATGAGTTTCTGGTCCCCCTTCATTTGAAATAACTCCTGAAGTCGTGGGAGTGGAGGTCCTACCTGGTGTAGGGATAGCTATTTTTGGAGTGCCCGACTTAGAGGCGAAAAGCATACGTGGCATATCTCCGGCCGCCGGTAGGGGCGCTAATCTAGGAAACGCTCCCGTGAGTCGTATTAGAGGACCTATGTGGTCATATGGGTTGGAGGGACAGGTTGGTTTTTCACATTAAAAAAAAACAGAAAAGTTTTGCAGTGTTAAAAATAAACGCCTAAGCTGATATGGGTGTGGACATTTAAACAAGTGGGGGGGATTTTGGGAGAGAACAGATGTGAAAACAGAGTAAATTTAAAATAAAAAACAAGGAAAAAGAAAACCCATCAGTGAACACACCTGACACAGACTGATTAAAAAGCATGGAGGCACAACTTGTAGATCCACGGAACTTTAAAAAGAGCCCATTTTCTCGTCGCAGTACCGAGCTAGAGGCCCCACATCTAGCTTTCACTTGAGACAACTGCGCCGCAGTAATTCTGTAAGTCAGACTTGACCTTTGACCCTCTCTAAAAATGTAATGTGCTCAAGCAGCACTCTAAAGCATAAAGCCCTGGAAATTAAGTGTTTTCTCCTTGAGGGGACTTTCCTCTTCACTCGGTAACCGACAGTGTTTACTAGTATTTTCTCCAGAATACACATTTTACCCTCCACTTTGCTGTGTTTATCGAGACCCTTTCAACTTTGACCTATAAGAGAGTGAAGGTTGCGCAAATGCATTACACTTTTTTTTTTAATTTCTCTTCTGCAACGACTGAGTGAGGAAGAAAAGGAGGGAAAATAGAAGAAGTGGTACATCCGCACACAAGCTAATTCAAATGCGTGACCATGAAGCGTTGTCGAACCGTTAAAAACAAAAAGAACAACATACGACGAGGATTCCGTGGATAAATCAATGACTAGCAGCGCCGTTAAGTGCCAGAAGGTTTAGACTTCATATAGTGTGGGTTTTCAATAGAATAAGGGACACAGATAGCAGTAGGTCTTCATGCTGCAGGACTCACGGCATTCACAACAACCGAAAATAAAAAAATATAAAAATAAATAAATAAAAAACCACAAGGACATATTACGCCTATGAAATTGTAGGAAAGTCGCTCTGTGATCTTAGCCATACGTAGAAACAATCCGCAATCTGTGCAGCTCATGTGATGGTCGATTAGTGTGGGGCATCCGGGTAGCGTAGCGGTCTATTCCGTTGCCTACCGACACGGGGGTTGCGGGTTCGAATCCCCGTGTTACCTCCGGCTTGGTGGGGCGTCCCTACAGACACAGTTGGCCGTGTCTGCGGGTGGGAAGCCGGATGTGGGTGGGTGTCCTGGTCGCTGCGCTAGCGCCTCCTCTAGTCGGTAGGGGCGCCTGTTCGAGGGGGGGACTAAGGGGGATAGCGTGATCCTCCCACAGGCTACGCCCCCCCTGGTGAAACTCCTCACTGTCAGGTGAAAAGAAGCGGCTGGCGACTCCACATGTATCCGAGGAGGCACGTGGTAGTCTGCAGCCCTCCCCGGATCTCTCTCTCTCTCTTCTGTATATATATATATATATATATATATATATATATATATATATATATATATATATATATATATATATATATATATATATATATATATATATGTAGTATATATAGTGTATACACACACACACACAGAAACACACACACAAGATGGACTCCACTGCAAGTGGAAGTAACCATTCGTAACACCGCCAGTTTCGTCCACCATATTGTCCCCTTGACCATCATGTCCACGGAAAGGACAAAGGCGTGAAGAATTGTGGGACAGTTTCGATTGTGTCGTGACCAAAGGCTCCACGTAGTGTTTCATTGTATGTACTGCACAATATACCTACATGCATACCTTTCACATGCTAAACATCCATACTAACATAGCATAAGCTAAAATTAGCATACTGTTAGCATGTAGTACGAACAATTCAGAGACATCTTGGGTCTTAAATAGACCCAAACCAGTTATGGGGGAGGTGCGGATCAAACGTGTATGACTGGATTGCAATTGCCCGAGGGCAGGTGGCACCTCCTTAGCCTCCACAGGAAATAGTACATACTCCGCAGGACCCGTTTCGATAATAGAGATGATGTCGACCTCCCTCCCACTTGAGGTCCATGGAGCTCATGTGGTTCCCGGGAACTCTTGATGACTTGACTCTGGTGGCTGTGGAGCCGGTGATTTTGAGGGGGAACGAAAGGGAGGCGCCTCAAACACTTATCGCCATAGTGGGGTTATTGTGGCCGCCACGGGAGCCACATGGTTGACATCAGTCTTCTTGCTGAATCACTGTCGTCGCCAACAAGGCCCATCACATAGTTTGTGAGCAGGGAGCACACAAGCACATCACAGGAGGTCCAACAGAGGGGGAGCAGATGGAAGCTTTTAGGTGGACTACTGCCATTTTTTTTGTGGCTTTTCTCCCCCCTCTTTTTCTCCCCAATTGTATTTGGCCAATTACCCTATTTTGCGAGCCGTCCAGGTCGCTGCTCCACCCCTTCTGCCGATCCAGGGGCGGGAGGGGGGGCTGCAGACTACCACATGCCTCCACCGATACACGTGGAGTCGCCGGCCGCTACTTTTCACCTGACAGTGAGGAGTTTCACCAGTGGGGGGCGCTATTCCCCCCCAGCCCCCCGAGCAACTAGCAGCGACCGGGACACACACCCACATCCGGCTTCCCACCCGCAGATACGGCCAATTGTGTTTGTAGGGACGCCCGGCCAACCCGGAGGTAACACGGGGATTCGAACCGGCGATCCCCGTGTTGGTAGGCAACAGAATAGACCGCTACGCTACCCGTTCGTCCTGACCACAGCCCCTTTCTGAGAGATCTTCATGACCACACAGGTCGGGAAGAGAGGACTGTAGTCATGTCGGCCGGTGATAACCGGATGCCAGGAAACCGGTATTCTGGTGGACCTTTTAACGCTGCCAAGAAAGGTTCCGGAGGGGTCCAGTGACTGGCGGGAAAAGGTTTCTTAAAAGTGAAGTGACTGAATGGCTGGTCCTCTAGCAGTGGTTCTCAACCGGGGGTCCGCGGACCCCCGGTTGAGAAACACTGCTCTACAGCACTTCTCCAGTCCACAGAACCGACGACACCGCGGTAAGACACGCGCGGTAAACGCGGTCCAGTGAAAACACCAGCATGACGTCATGGTGGGCGGAGCCTGTGTAAAGTCACTTTAGTGCACCGTTTTGTTAATCACACCACACACATCAGACTCGGTTTGTGATTTGCGACGCCTATAAATCATTGCGCGAGCGCCGTAACAACACTCACACAAAAAGGGACATTACAGAGTCTGCTGACGTGTAGTCGAGTGAGAATATGGCGGGAAAAGCGTTTCCGTTCTTTAGTGATGGGTGTGTCTGTGTTGCACTGCTGTGGTCTGGGTTAGATGACCCTTAGCGTCACGTGCACAAGCGCGTGACACGAAGTGACAAGGCGTTTCTAATGCTGAGATAAAGCTATATTGGCTCACTTTTGAGGTAAATTTGGATCCTGATAATAATAATAGGAATAATAATAATGTATTTTTTGGTGAGTAAAAGTCGTAAAGCTGAAATTGGCGAATTCCCAGATCCGTCCCTGCCTCTGAAAGTGAGCACTGCCATCCCCTTGTGTGTCGTCGACTCAGCGTTGAAGCTGGAGGGTGTCTTCAGCCGTCCTAGAGACACCAGTTATTATCACGTAACCTGGCCTCACGGTCCAGATCGATTAGACAAATGCTAATTAATTTGAATAAATAATCAGGATTGCTGCCTTATTTCTCAGTTAAGCGCTTCATTAGTTGGTATTGGAGGCGCTGTGATCTTCTGAAGACGGAACACTCCTTATTTCTAAAGGGAGGAGAGAGTCGCGCTTCTGACCGAGGCATGTCTCCAATTAAAACAATTACTGCTTCTTATCTGCTCATGCTAATGCAGCATGCACGCCTACAGGTGCACGCACACACACGCACGCACACACACACATGCGCGCGCGCGCTTACAGTACTTTATCTCTGCAGCTCAGGTCAGGCGCACCTCTTCCATTAACAGAGTAATTAACTTTTCATGAAGCCCATTTCCTACTTTTTTTTAATTAGCCGACCATCCACCTCCCGGCCAACTTCCGCCGAGAAGACCTGAGAAGAAGGGAGCCGAGGAGCAATGCAAACACAGTTCTGACTGAAGGCGGATAGGCGGACACATCCGGGATCACCACGAACCTCCACGAACCCATCGATCTGGGGGGAATGGTGTGATTCCCCCCCCACGCGCTACGTCCCCTCTGGTGAAACTCCTCACCGTCAGGTGAAAAGAAGCGCCCGGCGACTCCACGTGTATGGGAGGAGGCATGTGGTAGTCTGCAGCCCTCCCCGGATCGGCAGAGGGGGGCGGAGCAGTGACCGGGACGGCAACCCGTACGTACCAAAAAAAAAAAATGTGGAGACATCATATGAAATAATGTGGGCTATTATCCGGTGGCGTGACCTCTGACCCGGCAGCTCTCGCGGCGAAACGAGGGACCTTCAAATCCAGCAGGGTTGGGAAAATCAAAAGTATTCCCTTCTTCTCCTCCCTTATGTGTCACGCTAAGGGGTTTAAATCAGATACGGCCCGATGGGAAACACGCTTTCCCCTTCACGCCAATTCCTGCTGCCTCCTTGCGATGGCAGGTGTTGCCATGGTAACCCAGGGAGGCGCGTCAGTTAGCGGTGGGAGCTGCTGTAATTATGACTGATCTGAGGAAGGTCCGTGAGAAGAGGAGGACCGCCGCCGAACTTGTGGCTGTACACTGTCGCCCGACATGGTACGAGTGAACGAGAGAGGGAGAGGGAGAGAGAGAGAGGGAGAAGGAGAGAGATGGTGAGAGAGAGAGATGGCGAGAGAGAGAGGGAGAGAGAGAGATGGCGAGACAGAGAGAGGGAGAGAGAGAGAGAGAGAGAGAGAGAGAGAGAGAGAGAGATAGTGAGAGAGGGAGAGAGAGAGAGAGGGGGAGAGAGAGATGGCGAGAGAGAGAGAGGGAGAGAGAGAGGGCGAGACAGAGAGAGGGAGAGAGAGATGGCGAGACAGAGAGAGGGAGAGAGAGAGAGAGATGGCGAGAGAGAGAGAGAGGGAGAGAGAGAGAGAGAGGGAGAGAGAGATGGCGAGAGAGAGAGAGGGAGAGAGAGAGGGCGAGAGAGAGAGAGGGAGAGAGAGATGGCGAGAGAGAGAAAGAGGGAGAGAGAGAGAGATGGCGAGAGAGAGAGAGGGAGATAGAGAGAGAGGGGGAGAGAGATGGCGAGACAGAGAGAGGGAGAGAGAGAGAGATGGCGAGAGAGAGAGAGGGAGAGAGAGAGAGATGGCGAGAGAGAGAGAGAGGGAGAGAGAGAGAGAGATGGCGAGAGAGAGAGAGGGAGAGAGAGAGAGATGGCGAGAGAGAGATGGCGAGACAGAGAGAGGGAGAGAGAGAGAGATGGCGAGAGAGAGAGAGGGAGAGAGCGAGAGATGGCGAGAGAGAGAGAGAGGGAGAGAGAGAGAGAGATGGCGAGAGAGAGAGAGGGAGAGAGAGAGAGATGGCGAGAGAGAGATGGCGAGAGAGAGAGAGAGGGAGAGAGAGAGAGAGATGGCGAGAGAGAGAGAGGGAGATAGAGAGAGAGAGAGAGATGGCAAGAGAGAGAGAGGGGGGAGAGAGATGCCGAGAGGGGGGGGGGGAGAGAGAGAGAGATGGCGAGAGAGAGATGGCGAGAGAGAGAGAGGGGGGAGAGAGATGCCGAGAGGGGGGGGGAGAGAGAGAGAGAGATGGCGAGAGAGAGATGGCGAGAGAGAGAGAGGGGGGAGAGAGATGCCGAGAGGGGGGGGGGGGGAGAGAGAGAGAGATGGCGAGAGAGAGATGGCGAGAGAGAGATGGCGAGAGAGAGAGAGAGGGAGAGATGGCAAGGCAGAGAGAGAGAGATAGAGAGAGAGAGAGATGGAGAGAGGGAGAGAGAGAGAGGGAGAGATGGCAAGGAGAGAGAGAGAGAGATAGCAAGGAGAGAGAGAGAGATGGAGAGAGGGAGAGATGGCAAGGCAGAGAGAGAGAGATAGAGAGAGAGAGAGATGGAGAGAGGGAGAGAGAGATGGCGAGACAGAGAGATGGCGAGAGAGAGAGATGGCGAGAGAGAGAGAGAGGGAGAGAGAGAGAGAGAGGGAGAGAGAGAGAGAGATGGCAAGGCAGAGAGAGAGAGAGAGAGAGAGAGAGAGAGAGAGAGAGAGAGCAGTGTGAGCATGTGAACGAGTGTAAGAATGGGTCAGCTGGTAAATGAGTGGCTGGGTGAGCGGTCGAGGGACATAGTGGATCAGGAGGACAGAGATCAGAGCTTTTGGCTTGCAGAATCCAGACGGGGAGACCAGCAGCGGCAGTAAATAAATAAATAAATCAATGCTCATTACTAAAATGAACTGGCACTCGGGCCTGTGATTTTCTCCCCTTAGTGGCACAGGGGGATCCAAAAAGGTTGCCGACCCCCGCTGTAACTGCTGCTGGAGGCTCAGCAGACCCACATGAGCCGGGGAACCGTTAAAAACCCAGACCTGGGTTCATAATGGTGAGGTCGTCCCTGCACTGTGAAGTCTGCAAGTCAAGTTGACTTAAAAACATTAGAAAAGCGATGACATCCGGGCAAAGGGAGGACATGAACTTAACTGTGTCACGTGATGTGATTTTAGGTGAAATGAACTTGACACAATTAGGTTAATTTACTTAATTTGTCCCAAGTGTAATCAGTTTTCTATTTGGTTTTAAGTAAAGTTAACTTTTAGACTGCACAGTGCATACGATATGTAATGCACATAAAATGTGCATAAAGTATTTTATAGAGTGTGGATATATATACACACACATATATGTCCCCATCGTTCTACCTGTGCTTCTACCCCAGGTTATAAACCAGCTCATTCACGTTAAAATACTGAAAAATAATAGAAATACTGCATTTTTAAATACGAAAAATTAATCATCGCTGCAAAAAAATGGAACAAAATCAGCAAATACAAATAAAATAGTGACACACCGGCAGCCAGTCTGCTTCCCATATCTCTACTAGTGGAGGATACAGGAAACAGATATAGTCCAAGACAGACAATTACAGACAAAAACAATTATAAGATGAATCAAATACACCTTGATTGGTCCCCAGAGGGGGATTCAGTTGTTACAGCAGACTAATGACAGGGTAAACATTAGTACAGATATAGTACAGCATTAAGAGTATGCCACATAAGTGATATTATGGTATTAAGTGAGATGTCATATTAGTCAAATAAACAATACAGTACAGTGGTATGGAGTATCATTATTATTAATAGCCTTTACCTCACCTTACTGTATTTATGAACGTATATTATATTATTCTATAATATAATCTAATAATATTAAAGTGATTGTAAATAGCATATGTAGCATTAATAGTAAAATAAAAGTAGTAAATCAAATAGTGAGTAGTGCATAGTATAATAATATTATAAGTATAATAATAAAATTTTATTTGTATAACTCAATATAACGCAATATAATATAGTATCTAATATAACATAATATAATATAACATTATAATATAATATATAATATAATGCAATATAATATAGTATAACAATATAATGTAATATAACAATAAAATATAACATAACAATATAATATAATATAATATAACATATTATAATGTAATAAAATATAATATAATATAATATATATAAGATAATATAATGTAATAAAATATAATATAACATAGTATAATATAATATAATATAATATAACATAATATAATGTAATAAAATATAATATAATACATATAATATAATATAATATAATATAATATAACATAATATAATATAACATAATATAATATATATAACATAATATAATATAATATAACATACTATAATATAATAAAACCTAATATAATACAGCGGGATGAAAAGCAGCATACTGATACTGTGCAACACTCCAGGGTCTGCTGAGAGATCATGACATCATGACATTATAAGACAAAGAGATATAAAGTAATTCGGTTCCTGTGAGCCCAAGGTTGATACACCCTCCTCTCCTGAGCGTCTAGCAGTGATTACAGCCTAATTACTGAGACTTCAAATAACTGGAGACGACTCCCCCCCCCCCTTTTACTCCATGCAGATCATAAACCCTCGAATATAAAAACGACTCATTAAAATCAGTAGAGAAATGTAAAGTTACAGTGCTCTTTATCCACGGAAACCGCGGCTGCCCCCTATGGCGGCGGCGGCGAAGTGCCACAGCAAACGGACGGAAGCGGCGTCTATGTCTAAATGTCTGTGGCCTCGGTGACTGCCCGTAACTCAGGGAGCAGATGGACGAGCAGGCCGGAGTTGGGACAGCTATCTTATTAAAGTAATAACAATCTGACGTTTCTATCTCTGATCTGTCAACAACAGCATCACAACCACATCGATGTACAACTCAGACGCTTCAGTCCAGGCCCAGAGAACCCACTTTCTATCCCCGCCAGGTGGTCTGGCCGCCTGGCGGGGATTATGTACTTGGTCGTCGTGTGTGTTTCTGTGTGTGTGTGTGTGTCCCCTGCGGCTAATCTCACAAACTACTCGACCTACCAGCCTACATTTTCATTTGTGTGTGTGTGTGTGTGTGTGCACAGAATGAGTGTATGATGAAGAGCCTCTCATGGCTGCAGTGATTAAAAAACTTTAGAAACGCATTTATTCTCGCTATCGCCGCTCCCTCTCTTCACTCGCCCCACCAGCGCTGCTCTCCGCCGCCGCCGCCCCATCTTAAATCAACCGTGCACATGCGCGACTCACCGCCACACGAATGTGCCATAGTCTCCAAGGTTAAAACCCCGCCATTAAAATGCAATTTCAAGAGTGGGATTAATCACAGTCACAGCTGGAAACCATCTAATTAGCTACCATGAAACTGTTCCCATGGCTGAGCTATGTTTTCTTACCGTTTGTGTGACTCTCATCTACTTTGAGAGTCAAAACATTGTGTATCTGGCTATGAGTCTTGAAAGTAAATGAGAAGTCAACTGTCTTATGCAAGCCAGCGAATCATTCGAGGCTGATCGCAGCACTGGAGAACCGGAGGAACACTGGAGGAACCCAACATAATGTGCTTTATTCACCTCGCCGCCATGTTTGTTTAAGGGACAACATGAGGGAGATTAGACACGGAGGTGTCATAGCCTCCCCTGTTAAAATTCAGCTATAAAAATACAATTTCAAGAGTAGGATTACTCATACTACTCAGAGCTGGAAACCATCTCAGTAGCTACCATAGAACTTGGCCCATGGCTGAGCTATGTTTTCTTACCGTATGTATGACTCGCATCTACTTCGAGAGTCAAAACATTGGGTATCCGGATATGAGTCTTGAAAGTAGATGAGAAGTCAACTGTCTTATGCAAGCCAGCGAATCATTCAAGGCTGATCTCAGCACAGGAGAACCGGAGGAACACTGGAGGAACCAAACATAATGTGCTTTATTCACCTCGCCGCCATGTTTGTTTAAGGGACACCATGAGGGAGATTAGACACGGAGGTGCCATAACCTCCAATGTTAAAACTCTGCTATAAAAATACAATTTCAAGAGTAGGACCAATCACACTCTGAGCTGGAAACCATCTCAGTAGCTACCATAGAACGTCTCTCATGGCTGAGCTATGTTTTCTTACCGTTGTTCTTCGTATGTGTGACTCACATCTACTTTGAGAGTCAAAACATTGGGTATCCGGATATGAGTCTTGAAAGTAAATGAGAAGTCAACTGTCTTATGCAAGCCAGCGAATCATTCACGGCTGATCGCAGCACAGGAGAACCGGAGGAACGCTGGAGGAACCCAACATAATGTGCTTTATTCACCTCGCCGCCATGTTTGTTTAAGGGACACCATGAGGGAGATTAGACACGGAGGTGCCATAACCCCCAATGTTAAAACTCTGCTATAAAAATACAATTTCAAGAGTAGGACCAATCACACTCTGAGCTGGAAACCATCTCAGTAGCTACCATAGAACTTCTCCCATGGCTGAGCTATGTTTTCTTACCACTGTTCTTCGTATGTGCGACTCACATCTACTTCGAGAGTCAAAACATTGTGTATCTGGCTATGAGTCTTGAAAGTAGATGAGAAGTCAACTGTCTTATGCAAGCCAGCGAATCATTCACAGCTGATCTCAGCACAGGAGAGCCGGAGGAACCAAACATAATGTGCTTTATTCACCTCGCCGCCATGTTTGTTTAAGGGACACCATGAGGGAGATTAGACACGGAGGTGCCATAGCCTCCCATGTTAAAACTCCACTATAAAAAATACAATTTTAAGAGTAGGATAACTCACACTACTCAGAGCTGGAAACCATCTCAGTAGCTACCATAGAACTTGGCCCATGGCTGAGCTATGCTTTCTTGCCATTGTTTTATGAATGGAAGTCAATCACCTTCATTCATCTTATACCGAACTAAACTTGAAATCTTTTAATGAGGACTTTTGACGTCATGATAGCCTGATCTCTTGTCATTTCATGTCAGACTCGGTCACTGTCGTGCGAGAGACTATCAAGGAGGCTGTGCATCCACAGACTGACGGGCAAAACGCTTTTATTCATTAGATATTTCAGCTTGAGCGCTGCACATTAACAACGTTTTAAAATATATTTCTCGTTTCCTTATAATGGCAGGAAAACATAGTTTGGTTTTTTCTATCCGTGTGGGCTTGTATTTTCCTGAAAAAAGGGGTGGCTAGTCGCAGCATTCGGACACCGGAGAAGGGGAGATATATGTAGGCCTTGTGGTAGATAAATAGATAGACGGATAGATAGAGAGACAGGTTGATAAGGCGATGGAGGAAGATGGATTTTGAAAGGGAAATTCAGAGTATATCTGTGTTTGGATGAATACAGCTGTGTGTGTGTGTGTGTTGTTGACATAAGACTCTTCATGTTAGGATGAGGGAGGACGACTGACATGTTGAATTACTAGCATTTCATTGGAAATTACCAAGAACAAAGGCATTTTTTCATTAAATATTGAAGATGTTTTTGCTTTTCAATAATTTCCAAGAACAAGGGTGGTGTGCAGAGCTGTAGTAGCTACAGAGGTATAACGTTTTTCAGCCACAGCCTGAAGATATTGGAATGAGCAGTGGAAGCTAGGTTAAGAGCAGAAGTGGTGATCAGCGAGCAGCAGTATGGTTTCATGCCAGGAAAGATCACTACAGATGTGATGTGTGCTTTGTGTGTGTTGATGGAGAAGTATAGAGGAGGCCAGAAGGAGTAACATTGTCTATTTGTGGATTTAGAGAAAGCATACGACAGGGTGCCGAGAGAGGAGGTGTGGTATTGTATGAGGAAGTCGGGAGTTGCAGAGAAGTATGTAGGGGTGGTGCAGGATATGTATGAGGGCAGTGTGACGGTGGTGAGGTGTGTGGTAGGAATGACGGATGGGTTCAAGGTGGAGTTGGAACTACATCAAGGATCGACTCTGAGCCCTTTGTAGTTTGCAATGGTGACAGACAGGTTGACAGACGAGATCAGGCAGGAGTCTCCGTGGACTACTATGTTTGCAGATGACATTGTGATCTGTAGTGAGAGTAGGGTGCAGGTTGAGGAGGGCCTGGAGAGGTGGAAGTTCGCACTGCAGAGAAGAGGAATGGAAGTTAGTAGGAGCAAGATGGAGTACCTATGACTGAATGAAAGGGAGTACGGCGGAATGGTGAGGATGCACGGAGTAGAGGTGACGAAGGCGGATGAGTTTAAATACTTGGGATCAACTGTCCAAAGTAACGGGGGGAGCGGAAGAGAGGTGAAGAAGAGAGTGCAGGCAGGGTGGAGTGGGTGGAGAAGAGTGTCAGGAGTGATTTGTGACAGAAGGCTACCAGCAAGAGTTAAAGGGAAGGTTTACAAGATGGTGGTGAGACCAGAAATGTTGTATGGTTTGGAGACAGTGGCACTGATGAAAAGACAGGAGGTGGAGCTGGAAGTGGCAGAGCTGAAGATGATAAGATTTTCACTGGGAGTAACGAAGAAGGACAGGATTAGGAACGAGTACATTAGAGGGACCGCTCAGGTTGGATGGTGTGGAGACAAAGCAAGAGAGACAAGATCGAGATGGTTTGGACATGTGTGGAGGAGAGATGCTGGGTATATTGGGAGAAGGATGCTGAATATGGAGCTGCCAGGGAAGAGGAGAAGAGGAAGGCCAAAGAGGAGGTTTATGGATGTGGTGAGGGAGGACATGCAGGTGACTGGTGTGACAAAGGAAGATGCAGAAGACAGGAAGAGATGGAAACAGATGATCCGCAGCCAACAGTAGTAGTAGTAGTAGTCCAAATCTGGGGTGCTTATTCATCCAATGGTACTGTGCGAATTCCCCAAATCTTTGTACTCTGTAATGACCCTCCAAGACTAAAAAAAGCAAGCTTGTATGTGTATGTAAAGGATATCACATGCACGAGTCTGCATAATATCTACTCCACAAGTACGATCCCGGTCGCTCGGGCAGCTACATGCAAGTCACCCAAAAACAGAAAAGGTCGAACCCATTAGCCTCACACCTCACCAATATTGACTTCTCAGCCTTTGCATTCACTCGGCAGTGTGCGCTCCGCTGCTGATGGATGTCTATCGATATCGCATCTTGTAATTAACGTAACCAGACCCATGCACACTCTCTTAGTCCATAGCTTCTGCGTAATTGCTCCAAATTGCTCGTTATAGGCCGTAATTTGCCACGGCCTACCAGGCAAAAATCATCACATTAAGAGCTGGAGAATGTTAATACGATTTGCCGTGCCGCATTGCTGCAAGAGCAAGCCCCCGTCCATGAGCCGAAGTCCAAACGCTGACCTGGAGCCGGTCCGTCTGCTTGTGGCTCGGGTTGAAACAGATTCCACATCAAAGATGGCGGTGAGGAAAAGGGGGGGGGGGCGTCAGCTGTGATTACAGGTCCTCCCTGGTGTGTGCCAGCGCTCCGGACCGTGTTTTGCTGTGTTTCCTGTTTCCGTGCAGGGATAATTATGAGGGAAAACTTTTTGTGCGTTTGTTTTTATTTGGTCCTGTGAACTTAACGTACCCCGGCTGATGAGCGCGGCGAGGAAGAGTTGCCCTTGATCCGTCTCCAACATCATCGGAGTACTGAGGCGGCCGGAGCCAAACAGGACATCTGTGCATGCATGTGTAAACACATAGCCGCACACCCGCACACACGTTCGCGCACAGATACACAGATGCAAACACGCACAACACGTGCACGCACTGTGTAGACACACACAAATACACAAACACATGAAATAACACACACACATGCACACACACACAGACACATGAAACAACACACACATGCAGACACACAGACACACGAGAAAAAACACACACACAAACACACAAACACATGAAACAACACACACAGGGAGAGTGCACCTTTTACATGACACGTCGTCGATGTAATATGTGTGTGTGTGTGTGTGTGTGTGTGTGTAATTATTGATATAATGCTCCTCATGTAAGGGCAAGGGAGGGGCACTGACATGAATTGTTAAATTATTAGCATCTACACTCTGCCTCCAAGCCCGTGGGTGTATTTGTGGGTCGATATGAAGGCATTTGTGAGTCGATATGAAGGCATTTGTGAGTCGGTATGAGGGTATTTGTGCATGTTCAGTATGTTAACACCTTACTTAACCGCTGCACCAGTGGGAATCCCCTGATGCCTGTATTTTGAATGGCCCTGATGAGAAATAAGCAAGTGTACATGTGCAAGTTAGTGTTGTCGCATGCATGTGTGTGTGTGTGTGTGTGTGTGTGTGTGTGTGTGTGTGTGCTATGTGACCATCCATACTTGATGTTTTTGTGTCTGAGTGTATCAGTATGTCTTGTATATGCGTGCCTCTGCTGGTGTTCAACATGTCACTGTGCCCATACATATGCATGTGCAAGTGAGTGGGAGTGTGTGAGTATGTGTGTGTGTCTGCCACGCTGTCACGCTGTCTGTATCTGTGCATCTATGCAGTAGCATAAACAGTATAATCCGGGCTTGAACCACCATGGCAGAACCCAGGGACGTGCAGCCGAAGTGTAGCGTGGCAGCATTATTACTGACTTGGGCGTGAACCCACGATCTGCTGCCTCCCCTGCACAGGAAGTTGTGCCCATAACTCCGCACCACACAAACGACGCCGGTGTGAGATACACCGTCTTCATGCAGTCTGCACCTTGGGTCGTGTCTGATATGATTTTTGTTAACCTGACGCCGAGTGCTCGTTCTGGCGCTGCTATGATTAGGGGCCTTGGTGCTGTCCTTTACACCTTTTCCCCACAACTGGCAGGATTTCCTAACAGCAGCCACCTCCGTTACCTGCTGGCGGTACTTCCTGTGTCGGGGCTTGTCTTGCCGTGGCATCTCCTCTACTTCCTCTTCACTGGCACTCCCTGTCTGCTGCTGTCTGAGATACTCCCCTTAGCGGATCATCCTTGGGAGCGGTTTTCCTGATGTACCCGAGGATGCTTTTTGCGTCTCTCAGAGCGGTGGTATCTGGTCTCACTAAGTCCCGGCCCTGGTACTTCTGGCTGGTGGACCATCTCTAGCTGCTAGGTTTGGGATGGAGTCCTCCGTTTCCTGTTTCCCTCGTCTCCTATATATATATATATGGTACTATGACGATGGAGGCATAACTCATGAATTATCAATATTATGATACGTGATTGCTTAACACAAACAACCGATATCCTCTCTAATTGGTTTAGGGTCACAAGAGGTCACAAGGTCACAGACCAGACCAGTTTACGAGGACTTCTCAGTGTCACCGCTTATTGTTGGGGCAGTATTTCTTCTACCGTGCACCCAACATTTACAACCCTGTAAATGCCAGTGGTGGTCTTTTGTCAGTACATACGGTGAAGTCCCAGGTGTTTTATTGCTGTACAACAAACACACACAAACACACACTAGCCTGCAGCACACAGCTACAGCTGAGGCAAGAGAGAGAACAGTGTTTGTTGGTTTTCGTGACCTATCCTGTGTTCGTCCAATGACACATGATAGGTTTACATGTTGTTTTTGTGAACCAACTGCAGGTCTTGTCAGATGACGTCATCAATCCAACACCAACCAGGGAGGAGATGGACGCGATCGAGGGCATTTATTAAAGACTTCCCCATCCAGAGTTTTCTCAAGATGTTCTTTTTTTTCTTTTGGATTTTCCACCCTTTCCCTCCCCAGTTGTATCCGGCCCATTACCCCACTCTTCCGAGCCATCCCGGTCGCTGCTCCACCCCCACCCCCCCGCCGACCCGAGGGGGGCTGCAGACTACCACAAGCTTCCTCCGATACACGTGAAGCCGCCAGCCGCTTCTTTTCACCTGACAGTGAGGAGTTTCTCCAGGGGTATGTAGCGCGTGGGAGGATCACACTATTGCCCCCAGTCCACCCCCCCCGAAGAGGTGTCCTGACCGTCCAGAGGAGGCGCGACCAGAACACATACCCACATCCGGCTTCCCACCCGCAGACACGGCCAATTGTGTCTGTAGGGACGCCTGACCAAGCCGGAGGTAACACGGGGATTTGAACCGGCGACCCCCATGTTGGTAGGCAACGGAATAGACTGCTACGCTACCCGGACGCCCTCCTCAAGATGGGTTTTGTCAGGCACACTTCCCTGCCCAGTGTTTTGGAAACACAGTGGAGCCTCACTTGGTATGGTTTGCTAGCTGCTTACATTGCATGATTGACATTGATATGTCTGTTGTTGTCTGTTAGCACTGTTGGACTATCCGCTCGGCGTGTTCCCAGTAATAATACAGACACAGCAGGCGGTTTGATAGCAGCTGAGAAACCCAACTTCACTCTGTTTGATCAATCTGCAACCCCGTATGCCAAATGGCTTTTCCGGCATGCTGGTGATAAAATTATTGTCCCCACTTGCTTTGAAAAGAGGCAGCAAAAGTGCAGAGTTATATTTTCCCTCTTGGAAGCACGGTAGAAATTAACAGCATTTTATATTCGACTGGTTTGCGTGAATAGAAATCAGCAAACAACTTGTGCTGAATTGGTGGACGTAGCCCATATGTACATATACAGCAGATGACATCACAACAACGTCACGCTAAACATGCGACACAAGTTCTGCTTCAAGTCATTTCTGATGTAACATCTCACTTTAGCGATGAACTGAAAGCTCACCGCCATTGGACTAGCCACAGCACGGTGGCGCAGTGGTTAGCATGGTCGCCTCACAGTAAGAGGTCCTGGGTTCCAGCCCCGGGGTAGTCCAACCTTGGGGGTCATCCCGGGTCATCATATGTGTGGAGTTTGCACGTTCTCCCCATGTCTGTGTGGGTTTCCTCTGGCCCAGATAGCAAAACTACCGTGGCCCAGACCCGTCCCACACCACACTTTCACCCGGCCCACATGCCGCGTGGAGTGATGGCCCTTGGGCGGTCCACTCCTGTTTGCCAGATCTGGGCCAGAACCAAGCCATAGCAATGCCGCATGTGCCACATATTTGCCAAAGGTGGCCCATATTTGATTCGGCATATTTGGGCCATATTTGCTACTACACGTGGGCCTCTTCAGGCTCACATCCATTTTGTCAGGGCCAAAAGAAGGCCATGAGTGCTGGATCGTTGCCTGAAGTGGCCCACATCTGGATGCTATCTGGGGGGGGGGGTGCTCCGCTTTCCTCCCACAGTCCAAAGACATGTAGTAGGTCAGGTAAATCAGCCATACTAAATTGTCCCTAGGTGTGAATGTGTGTCGGCCCTGGGACGGACTACCGGCCTGTCCAGGGTGTCTCCCCGCCTGCCCCCCAATGACTAATGGGATAGGCTCCAGCACCCCGCGACCCTGAGTTGGATAAGCGGTTTGGATAATGGATAGGAGGATGTATGGTTTGAGTGAATAGAAATCAGTAAACAACTTGCACCGAATTGGTGGACGTAGCCCACATGCACATATACTATATATAAAGCACTTGACACCACAATGTCATGCTAACCATGCAAGTTCTGCTTCAACGCATTTCCGACACAACATATTCATTCTCTACTGACAGTGCCATTTTCCCCACATACTGCCTGTGCAGCCTACAGTTTGGCGGGCCTGGTATTTGCTTAACCATGTTTGGATTGAGCTGCTCCATCCCCTAACGCCAATCCAAATCCGACGGCAATCAGAGACTAATCTGATCAAATAATTGCATGAATTCTCTCGTCCAAAGAGTAAACAGTGTCAAAATAGACCGAATGACTTTGCGAGCTCATATTTCCTGATGCCCTGGCGGTTTTCATCATGCGGTTTTCGCCTCAGAGCCACGAGACAATAAGATGTTCAGCCTGTCAAAAGCCGAGTCGCTGCGATCGCTCTTATGGAAACCTGTTCCAGCCTTTAAATATTCCAGCTCGTGCTCGAGTTTCTTTTTTTTCTTCTTTTTTTCCCCCTGCATATTGTGGATCTTCTTGGTTAGTGGAGCAGAGTGAGGAAAAATGAGGACATTTTTTTTCCTTTTTTTTTTTTGTGGAGAACATTGACACTCTTCCCTCCTCCCAATGACAAGGTAGAGGTGAAGACTCCTCTCTCTAAAAATAGCCATTTATTGTATGTGTGTGTGTGTGTATGTGTGTGTATATGTGTGCATGTGTGTGCTCATGTGTGTGTGCATGTGTGTGCATGTGTGTGTACGCGTGTATGTGTGCATGTGTGTGCTTTTGTGTGTGTGCATGCGTGTGTGTGCGTGCACGTGTGTGCTCGTGTGTGTCTGTGTGCACGTGTGCACATGTTGCTGTTTGTGCACACGCACGTGTGTGTGTGTCACACAAGTGTGTGTCTTTTTGACCTACACAGCTCCTCTGTCCCCTAACAAGCTTGCAGAAACAAGCTGCGTAATAAAATCATAATTCCATTAAACTCGGGAAAGTTGGAGCCATTAGGCAGAGCCACATGACTCAGTCTTATTAACCCCCGACAGCAAGGATTAATTGTTAGACATCTTAAACTCTGCACACGTGCATGAACGTGCACAAACACACACACGGAGCAAAGGAAACACACGCGTTAACACACCCATAGAAGCACACACACGCGCGCACACGTGCAAAATACAGGCGCATACACAGTTTAGCAGTATGAAAAGTGGTGATTAGTCCCGTCATTTAGATGGAAAATATCGTAAATGATTTTATAATTTTGACCTTGGCCAGAGGCTCGATTATACACATGGTCCTAATGTGCCGAGGCAAACGATGATTGATACGAATAATGACTGGTGCCAATCATTGTTTAGAATACCTCCAGGATCCAGGTGGTGGGAATCTTATTACGCCAACCAGGAGCAATTAGAAAAACGCAACCCACGGTCCCCCGCTTTGTTTCTCCCCGTCTCTCGCGCACGCACGCACACACACACACACACACACACACACACACACGCACAGAATTAATGCACTCCCATATAAACATCTATATTCATACATTCAGACCTGCATGGACTCAAAACTGCACACTCTCAGATACACACCTAAATTGTACACAAGTGTACACACATCCCTGCCCGGTTCCTCCCAATACAAATGTTGGCGAATGCTTATTAAGTCAAGTCAATGTTATTTGTATAGAAAGAGATTCTGTCACCGTCTAAAAACCGGGCTGAGACACCCATCAGCCAGGCAGTAGAAACAAACCGGGCTTAGACACCCATCAGCCAGGCAGTAGAAACAACAGCATGCTCCCATACGGATTTTGAAGCAGCACCTTTAGCTGACATATAGTCTCTCCCAGACCTGAATCAAACACCCTATTTACACCGGGTATTAACATGCGATCTGTGGGGCGTCCGGGTGGCGTGGCGCGGTCTACGCCGTTACCTACCAACACAGGGATCACCGGTTCGAATCCCCATGTTACCTTCAGCTTGGTCAGACGTCCCCACAGACACAATTGGCCGTGTCTGCGGGTGGGAAGCCGGATGTGGATGTGTGTCCCGGTCGCTGCACTAGCGCATCCTCTGGTCGGTCGGGGCGCCTGTTTGGGGGGGGGGGGCTAGGGAGAATAGCGTGATCCTCCCACGTGCTACGTCCCCCTGGTGAAACTCCTGTCAGGTGAAAAGAAGCGGCTGGCGACTCCACATGTATCGAAGGAGGCGTGTGGTAGTGTGCAGCCCTCCCCGGATCAGCAGAGGGGGTGGAGCAGCAACCGGGACGGCTCAGCAGAGGGGGGTAATAGGACGGGTACATCTGGGGGGGAAAATCCAAAAAAGTGAAATTAAATAAAATATGATCTGTATCCGGAAATGTTATGGGGATAAGGATAAACACGTTAATGGGATAAATGCATCGTGATCGGAATGTCATCGGATCTGCTTGACCACATCCAGAGGTAGCCTGGCATGCATCGTGTTCCGATAATAGGTAGGCGTAAACAAAATCCGTACAACATGCTAGCGTCCGTACCCATGTGACATCATAAATCCCGCTCTGACCTCTGACCGCGAATGCCACTGAGCACTCCTCACATCAGAAGTCAGATGATGAAACTGATGAACTTTAAAGAACGTAGGCCACACAGCGACTGGTAGAAATGGAAGAGTCACTTCCCTGGAGCCACCAGGAGTCGAGGTGCTTATTATCTTTATGGGGCGACAGCACTGTCAGTTCTGATTTGCTGCCACCTCAAATTACCCACGAGCAAGTTTTGCTCTGGAGAACACATATCCGATGTCAATGAGGATGATGAGAATGCCTTAAAAATACTGGGTGTAAACGCAAAGGTAAGCTCGGACTGTGTGTTATCTGGATACAGATCACATTTTAATACCTACATGGGGTGAAATACCCTCGGTCGTTATTATCAAGGTCTTCTCTTGGATCGCCACCTTGTCGTGGTGGAGGAAGCTTGCGTGTACCAATGATCCCAAGAGCTTGTAGGGTCACCCAAGTTGGATAGGTCAAGGGTCATAGGTCAAGTGCGAGAAGAAACACGACCCACCAAAGACCTCAACGTTGGAAGTGGCGGAAGTTGTCCCCAGGTCACAACGGCAGTGAAGGCAGATGAAGGCTGCAACAGAGGGTGGTCCCCAATCGTCTTGGTTCTCCAAGCCATTGGACTCTGGACACCTCCTGCCAAGGACCGTGTGGTGGCTGCAGGCACATCGACCACTCCATTTAAAATGCCGTCACGTGCAGGCGTCTCCCTTTATGTGGCTCCAGGATCGGCCTCTACACCCACCTGAGGACGGTTATACTCGACCCCGAGTGACCACTGATGATGACGATGATGACGATGATCAAGTGTTTATGCAAAGTTACTCAGAATACCAGAGGCCTTTGTTTTGCAGGGCTGAAGCAGTTTGGCTGTGTTACCTAATGCAATGAAGTGAAAAGTACCCAAAATAAACTTCCAAGTAGTCCAAACTTTCTGCCCGAATTACTCAATGCGGAAAACTCTCTCACTTGGTTCTGCAAATATGTTCTGCTTTTGATTTTATCTCAACTCTTCATTTGGAGTCCATTTCAAAAGCTCCGTCAACGTCAGCTGCCTTGTTTTTCTTTTTTCTTATTATTATTATTTTTATTTTATTTTTCTATGTGAAAGATGACAACCTTGTGAAGGGAAGTAAGCGTCATCTCTATTTTCTGGCAAGGGAATGGAAACACATTTTCAGCGAGAGAGACACAAGTTTTGACAAAGTGCCACATCAAATGAGGCAACGCCACTGCACCGCCAATGCCCCCTCCCCCCCCACACTCCACACACCCACCCGCCTCCCTCCCCCCACCAATCATCTGACGTTTCTGAAGTAAGGCAGTGTGCGGGTGTCAATGCACATCCGAAAACAAAAAGACAAAAGTCAAGAACACACAAATACACTTAAGGTTTCAGAAATAAAAGACACGCACACTGAAGGACACACTGCACTACACACACACACATGCGCAGATCAGATCATGAAGCAATAACTGTTCTGCAAACACTGACAAGATGAAATGTGATCAGCTAGTCCACTGGTCAAAGTACCCTGCTTAGCAGTAACCAGGTGACAATAACCTCCTCACCAATATCCACCGATCAACTCCTGGTCACAGATGCTTCCTGTTCTTGCTGTTGCAAGAAGTTCTTCATTTTGGGGCACCCGGGTAGTGTGGTGGTCTATTTCGTTGCCTAGCAACACGGGGCTCGCCGGTTCAAATCCCTATGTTACAACGGGTCGGTTCGGGCGTCCCTACAGACACAATTCGCCATTTCTGTGGGTGGAGAGCCGGATGTGGGTAGGTGTGCTGGTCGCTGCACTAGCGCCTCCTCTGGTCGGTCGCGGCGCCTGTTCGGGGGGGGGGGAGTAGCGTGATCCTCCCACGTGCTACTTTCCCCTGGTGAAACTCCTCACTGTCAGGTGAAAAGATGTGGCTGGTGACTCCACATGTATCGGAGGAGGAGTGTGGTAGTATGCAGCCCCCCCCCCCGGATCGGCAGAGGGGGTGGAGCAGCGACCGCGACGGCCTTGAAGAGTGGGGTAATTAGCCAAGTACAATTGGGGAGAACAAAAAGTTCCTCATTTTGGTTGTTGCTCTTGTTTTGTTGCAAGAAGTGTGTTTCCCAGTAGACCGACAAAAACCAGTGTACCATCCAGACGTGAGTAGACACTCTCGTGATTGACACTCTTGTGATTGACACTGTGGAGAGCCAATGAGAGTGGAGATTTTCGAATCTGGAGGCTGAGCACAGCTACGCGGACTGCGTGGACCAGACTGCAGGTTCCGTCCCTTGAAGTGTGGACTTGCAAGACAAGGTCTGACTAGCTTAAAATGCAGGGACTTGCCGTGTGTGTGTGTGTGTGTGTGTGTGTGTGTGTGTGTGTGTGTGTGTGTGTATGTGTGTGTGTGTGGAAGGTGACCTTCAAGGAAAAAGTTGGAATGGGGGGGGGGTGGAGTGGGGGTGACCGATGTGGATTCACACAACTCAGAACACATTACTGGACTATGACCATCTTTAAATTGTGTTGCTTTAGCCCTCTCGCCACACGCAATCACTCTCTGGCACACGCACAAGCACACACACACACACACACACACACACAAACACATATGGACAGACACACACACATACATACATGCAATCGAACACAAACACACACACACAAAAACAAAGCCACACAAGAAGAAAAAACAAACAGCACCGGGATCAAAACAAAGCGGAGGGGCTGATGGTACTTGCCCCCCGTGTCCTCCTGTAGCCCCTCGACAGGCGCCCCCTCCCTCGCGCCTCCGCCCTCGCGCCTCCCCTTACTTCTGCGGAGCACTCAGGTGGAAAAGCATTTCATTTGCTAAACAAAGTGGAAGGCTGCCACAACACAGGGGCGTAATGGAGAGTGATGGGCTACCCCATACCGGCAACTGTGGGACAAAGCGTAATTACTCCTCCTGTCAACGCCGCAGCATCCATCACTTACCATCCCCCCCTCCCCTCCACCCCCCCCCCCCGCCCCCGAAAGGCTCTCTGCCGTCATGGTGCCTCAAAACACGACCCACAGGAATGATGTGTGTGTGTGTGTGAAAGAGACAGAGAGCCGGAGACTGAGAGAGAGCGAGACAGAGACAGAGTGACAGACAGACAGGCAGAACAGACAGAGGACACAGAGAGAGACAGACAGAGAAAGAGACAGACAGACAGAACACAGAGAGAGACAGAGCGCGACAGACAGAGACAGAAAGAGGGAGGAAGACAGAGAGACAGACAGACAGACGGAAGGCAGAGAGAGAGAGACAAACAGAAAGACAGACAGACAGAGAGACAGACAGAAGACACAGAGACAGACAGAGAGACAGACAGACAGACAGAAGACAGACAGAGACAGAGCGTGACAGACAGAGACAGACAGACAGACAGAAGGCAGAGAGAGAGAGACAAACAGAAAGACAGACAGACAGACAGACAGAACACAGAGAGAGACAGAGCGCGACAGACAGAGACAGACAGACAGACAGACAGACAGACAGACAGACAGACAGACAGAAGACAGAGAGAGACAGATTTTATAGGATGTGTCTGTGATTGCTTGTGCTTGATCATATTTGTGTGTGTGTGTGTGTGTGTGTGTGTGTGTGTGTGTGTGTGTGTGTGTGTGTGTGTGCAGGAAGACAGCTAAGCAAGAGAACTCAGAGGCAGCCGTCTGAACAGTGACGTAGGACTAAAACAACCCAGACAAAAAAAAAAATGTTTTAAAAAGAAGCACCTGCAGGATGCCGCTTCCTGAGCTATGCAGTATTTAGAAAAAAGGAAAGCTTTTGGGAGGGGACCGGCGTCAAACTCGGGACGCAGGTTAACTTATGCATGCGAACCCCTGTTGAACCGTGTGACAGCAGCAACACGAGGAGTCCATTTTGTAGCGTGTAGGGAGAAACACTCCAGTCGTCCAAATGAATTTGGCATGAGGCGTCGTGTCCGTCTCTTCGGAAGCACGCGCACACCGCGGCAGGAACTCTCACGCGCCTCTGCTTTTCTATTTATTTCTTCTTCTTTTTTAAGTGTACATTATTGATAAGTACGGGAGTAAGCCACACACATGCAGCTATAAATGGCATAACAACCTGACATGCGACGCCTGTTGCACTTCTTTTACATGTGAACGACAGCATGGTGGCAGGTACGACCAGCTTCATTCACCTCTTCTTCTTCTTCTTCTTCTGAAATTCAAGGCTTTAGCTTCCGGTTCAAGGTCTGACAGGGAAAAGCCTGCTCAACGCATTATTATGGATCCCACTGCTTTTCTGGGCACTTGCCTCTGATTGGCCAGTACTCGTTGCCTCCGTTGGTTGGGTTGGTTAAGGTTAGGGTTAGGGCGGAGTTAGGTGTAAGGTTAGCTAATCGGAGGCAGAGTAGGGGTGGGTCTTCCTAGAATCCTAGCGCCTGGATGCTACGCAGGGCGTGTCTTGCCCAGAAAAGCAGTGGGATCCATAATAACGCGTCGAGCGCTCGACAACTCTGACTTGCACTCGCCGTGTTACTTCCGGCCTGGTCGGGCGTCCCAACAGACACAGGTGGCCGTGTCTGCGGGAGGGAAGCCGGATGTGGGGTTCAACTTATGAACAAGTAGCATTCAACTTTCAGTGAACGCGTCGAAGAACAAGTTAGAAGGGGTAAATATGTTCTGCAAGTCCGACGTTGAGTTCTCGTCCACACCCCTCAAGAGAAGAAATGCAATGATGGGGTCAGACTACACGAATTCAGCCCGGTTCTGGACACGATTTTGTCGTCGCCGACGAATTTCCAGCATCCGGGCCCATTATAAATGTCGGGAAAGACAAATGGGAGTCTTTACCCCGTCTAGTGCGAGATAATGAACGAACGGCGATGTGAGGTCTAGGACGCTCCACGGCACCCTGACGAAAATCTAGCATGTGCATTTTTTTTGTTTTGCATTTTCCCGCCTAGTCTGACATCTCCTACCACGTGTTCCTTGACGCTGACCAATAGGGTGACAGAATGCTTTCTGGCGCTTGTATGTACACATGGCAAAGAGAAAGCGATGCTGCGGTTGCTGCTGTCAGGTGGGACGACGAAACCGAGGCAAGGTTCGATGAGCAGTGGCAACAAGACCCCTGTCTTTTTTGACGTTTCCTCGAGGGAGTACCATGGCAGAGTCAAAAAACGATAGGCTTAATGCGGGCGAGAAATAGCAGAGGCACTTCAGCAACCCGGTGAGTAGCTGGTTACGCTATGCTAAGCTAGCATTCCCCAGTAGCACCAGCCGCAACAGCGTCCACAATCGTTTTATCTTCTTTCTTTTTTTTTCTCTGTAGCCACGAGTCAAGAATTTCTGGACCCTCCTCTCCGATGACCTCTGAACTCGCACAAGATCATGAAAGGCAGCATACGATGACAGGTCGGGGGTCATACTTGTAGTGTTGTCAGTCTCCTGGCCAAGACACGGCAAGAAATGATGGCACTATGATTGTCTAATCTGACATGGTGACCATCATCCATCCATCCATCCATCCATTATCCAACCCGCTTGTCCTGCTCTCAGGGTCGCGGGGATGCTGGAGCCTATCCCAGCAGTCACTGGGCGGTAGGCAGGGAGACACCCTGGACATGCCAACAGGCCATCACCGGGTCATGGTGACCACCATGAAAGACAAAAATATCACGCAATCTGACCCCAGCATGAGTGAAAGTTAAGGGAGTCGTCTTGTGCGAGGTCCATTACTTGCGATGTAAAAGTTTTCTTCCTGGAGGACAACAAATGAAGAAATACGATTTTGTTCTCTACCAATTTTAAAAAAAATATATATATATACAGTAACAAGCTAATGCTGTCACGCAAACTGACGGGACCATAAACCAAAAATTAAAGAGAGAGGTTTATCTAGCCGTATTAATATTCCGTTGCAGACAGATTGCATCACACATCATCGCTGTTTTTACGGCATTGTTTGTGTCACTTTTTGTCAGTGATTTGCACCAGGCTAATAATCAGATTTATATTCCTTTCCAAACGCATCAGGATTTTTTTTTTTGTACGCGCTGCACGGGGAGATTAGTCAAAGTGTCAGCTTGTTTATGGCCTCGGTAAACTAATGATCAAATGCGGATGATAGGCCCGCTGCGTATGCTTCCGCTGTCGCATCAGATCTTCTCGTTCGAGCTGTCCCAGGTATGAATGGCTTTTAAGTTCAGAATCTCTAATTAACTCCAGGCACGCCGATCGCTTCGAGTCCTGCCTCCCCTTTTTTTGAAGGTCTTTTATCTTCTCTGAACCAGATCCCCCACTTCCTTGTCGGTTCAAATCCAGTATACATCAATGTTGCAAACACAAATGCAGATCTTTATTTTGTCTTGATTTTGTGCTCACACGTGTTCTTATTTCAACTTGACCACGTCACATTCAGTACAGTACATTAACCCCAGTACAACCCATACTTGATATACAATAACTTATCATGGACCCGGTAGAATTTAAGGCTGCACAAGTGTTGCACAAAGCAAGATATAATCTATGTCATGGTAACATCCAACAACTGTTCCCAGATTGGAGGGGGGGTCATTTTAAGAGGAAAATCGAATTTTAAGAAATACTCTCCGTACCACTCGCAAAACTATGTGTATTTCAAATTATGGGACACGTCTGTGGAATGGTCTAGATCAGTGTTTCTCAAACCAGTCCTCAAGGACCCCTGATCCTGCAGATTTTCCTTGTAACCCTGCATAGGTAGCCCTGCTTGTACTTACTCAACCAATCATCTCATAGCACTTAATTATGCAAGGTGTGCAAACTCTGACATGCATTGCTGATTGGTTGAATAACTACAAACTGGTAACTATTCAGGATTGCAAAGAAATTCTGCAGGATAGGGGTTCCTTGAGGACTGGGTTGGGAAACACTGGTCTAGATGACGAACTCAAGGAAAGCCCAAGTTTAGTGGAAAAGAGGCTCTGATGTCCTATCCAAGGACACCACCTAGCCATTGGTTAAGGATCTGTGGACGACGCCTGGGTTAAAATTAAACCTCAGTACGTAACACATTTCACCGTCCACATTAAGTCTGTGGACAACCGCATCGAGTTCACCAGGGAGGATGTGGAACATGACAGGGCAGCCTTCTTACACTGTGAAATTGCAATTGGTGATGGGGGACATTCGATTGTTGATGTTTACCATAAACCAACACATACTGATCATACAGCTGAAGCCATACAGCTGACTTCAGTTTGACGGAGCAAAAGACCGGCTGATAGAATTTGAACTAGGGGACTCTTAGAGGAAAAAAAGAAAAAAAAACGGAATTGTACCTTTAATACTTGAGTAGTTGTTACCTTAGATACCTTGCATAGTTGGCATGCCATCGGTGTATGTCTGTGTGTGTGTGTGTGTGTGTGTGTGTGTGTGTGTGTGTGTGCTTTTAATTAATTGTAAAGTGCTTTGAATGGCTGTTGCAGCTAGAAAAGCGCTATATAAAATGCAACTTGATTAATTGAAGTTTAAATCAATTCAAAAAGAGGTTAAAAAAAGGTTTTAAAGCGCTACAAGGATGAGGAGGAGGTTTTGCTCCTCTCATGACCATGACACCCATGATGGATGCTGATGCTGTTTTGTTTTTTTTGAGTCATTCTGAGACAGATATTGAGAATGACATCCTCTGATGTGTGGAAAAACTAAATTAATTATTTAGGTTTATTAATTGAGCATCAAGGAGGGGTCAGGATATTGTAAGTGGTAACTTCTCCCTGCTCCTTTTTGAACATATATTTGTTCTAGTGTTATTTATTTATTGATTCATTTTATTTATGATTAGTGATTTTTATTTTGCATGTTCAAAATAAAGACATATGACTTGATTTGATTTAATGAAAGCTCCCAAAGAGCGACTGGTTCAGCGCAAATGTCATTTTTGAGTGTGTGTGTGTGTGGGGGGGGGGGGCTCGTAATTCACTGGTTCTACATCTCTAGTACCACCCTTACCCTGTACTGTTTTTTTTTAGTACTGGGAATATATTCCCAACTCCTCATCGGTCTGGCGAGAACTCGGAAAACTCACGTGTTATGCGTCGATGGGCAACGGGTGCAAAAAAGAGTTTGTTGCTTTGATTATGGCTCTACAAGTGAAAACCAGTTCGGAAACCAGACTACTTTCCATGGTGTAAATCTCTCCTTGAGGACTTGGAAAACACAACTTTTAATCAGAGAACTCAGGTGGTCCTCGATTCACTCTGTCTTTTTGCTCCTTTCAGTGGAAGCTGCAGTATGCAGCTGTTAAGGAAGTGTGGTTTTAGCGATGGTTATTAATCCATACTTCTGATTTCTAACGGCTTCATAATACACCACCTTCTCCCACGTTGCATCATACCCTCGACTCAGCGAACAGGTAAGGGAACAACGCAACTTCTCTCCAGCGTGGTTTATGATATTGTCCTGCTAACACAACATGTTGTAAACAGATGTGGTGGCATTTCCCCCTCATTACGGTGTTGAGATTATCATCATATTTTTGTATTCTTATTTTCATCACTTTAACATATCGAGTTAAGTCTGCTTAGGTGTATACAGATGTTCTACTGCATGGCCTCTGTTTCCCCAACACCTCCCACATATGTTCCCTGACAAGACTCTTTTTTAATTTTATTTTCAACACACTTCCCCACGTTTTAACCAGCTTTTCCTTCTCATGTACACCTTTTCTTCTTCCGCTTCAGCTCTGTGCTTCAGCAAATTCTCAGGTTTTCTGATTTATTCTATGCAAATCAAAGCACAATAAATAAGGGTATAATGAGTGTCGTAATCCCCAAAACGCTGTTGAGTGGAAGGTGAATTAGATGTGTTTGGATGTGTACCAGCTGGCGACGGTAGAAATAAGTAGAGTAATACTAGGTAATATACTTAAACAGATAGGCACCGTAGCACTGAACTGGTTTGCATATAGATGCTTATGGAAGCTAAATACTCTTAGCATAGTGTAGAAATAACTATACAATATGTAAATAAATAAACAGCATGGCTTAACTGCTCTGCACAATATATCAATGAGCATGTTTACACGGAAACCAGTAACTCCATTGCTGGCAGAAACCAGGACGAGGGCGGTCTCTTGATCACAGTGTTTACATGGTATGGAATAACATGATTTCTGTGTAATCCAGGTTTTCATTGAGTCTTTGAATAATGATATGTTGTACACCTGTTTACCGTTTGGATCCCTCACACTACCATGAAATGAACCGATTACAATACTGTGCGTTATGTTGCAGCCGTACATGGCCCCGACCATCAAATAGCTGTTTTATGTTTTAAGCTTCCCTAAAAACACCACATTTTAATGCGTTTGCGCCGTTCGAACATCCCGTTCGCTGCATCTGGTGACTATTTCCAAAAAAAAAGTGATTGTTAGCTAATTATGCTTTTTGCATGGGCGAATAAATCAAAAGAGTGAGCACTTAAGTGTCGTAATCAGTGTATGGTGAGACCTGAATTTGGATCTCACCCCAGTAATGTCCCAGGTAGCATCCGGATGTGGGCCATTTCAGGCACTGATGCGGCACTGGTGGCCTTCTTCTGGCCCTGACAAAATGGATGTGAGCCTGAAGTGGTCCACATGTATTAATAGCAACTATGGCCCAAATATGCCAAATCTAATGTGGGCCTTTTTTGGCAAAGATGCGGTGCTCTCGGCAACATGTAATACGGATGTGACCCTGAAGTGGCCCGTGTGGTGAATGGTGAATATGGCCCAAATATCACAAAACAAATATGGGCCACCTTTGGCAAATATGTGGCACATGCAGCCTTGCTATGGCTTGGTTCTGGCCCAGATCTGGCAAACGGGAGCGGACCGCCCAAGTGCCATCATTCCACACGGTATGTGGGCCGGGGTGAAGCGTCGGGTGTGGGACGGGTCCGGACCACAGCAGTTTTGCTATGCGAGGTTAACCAGAAGAAGCCACTTTACTTGACTTTCTAAAGTTATGCCTTCATGGGGTTACGATAAGGCTACCCGCCTGCGTGGGAAAACATTCAACACATGCAGACCTGTACCTCGGAGATAAGTATGGCCTTTTCAAAAGCAAGCAAGCAAACCGGCTTTTGTGAACGAGAGATATAAGGCGAAAAAGATAAAAACAAACCGTCGTCTTTGCTAAAGGCTACACAACATTGATAATCTACAAAATGTGACCGTGACATTTTCAAACCGCCAAAAAATAAATAGCGAATATTATTTTCCTTTAATTGATCACATTCTTCTTTAGAGTTTACCTTTTTTATATTCTTTATGCAGAAAAATCCCTTTTGCTCTCTTTTCAAATAGTTTTCTCTTCCATTGCTTGACTTTTACAGGGGCGTTCCATGGCCACCGGGATATTACAAGCATCCTAAAGGTCTGACTGCTGGATTTCGGATTATTTTTGCTTGTGATTTCAGTCATATGCTCGATACACTGCTCGATACTGGCTATAAGAAGAAGAAACAGCCTGGACTACGATGCCGGTGTTTTGTGCCAGATACCTGGGTGAGAATTAGTGCTGAACAAGAAAGACACACCTTTGACTCTGTAACGTCCCGCTAATCCTAGCCTGTTTTATAGTAAAGCCTTTTAATAGAATAAGCTAATAATTATTTAACCCCCCTCCCCTTTTCTCCCCCAGTTGTACTTAGCCAGTTACTCTGCTATTCCCAGCAGTCCCGGTCGTTGCTCCACCCCTTCTGCCGATCCGGGGAGGGCTGCAGACTACCACGTGCTTCCTCCAATACATGTGGAGTCGCCAGCCGCTTCTTTTCACCTGACAGTGAGGAGTTTCACCAGGGGGACGTAGCACGTGGGAGGATCACGCTATTCCCCCCAGTTCCCCCTCCCCCCTGAACAGGCGCCCGGACCGACCAAAGGAGGCGCTAGGGCAGCGACCAGGACACATACCCACATCCGGCTTCCCACCCGCAGACATGTCCAATTGTGTCTGCAGGGAATGACTGACCAAGCAGGATGTAACAAAGGGATTCGAACCACCGATCCCCACGTTGGTAGACAATGGAATAGACCGCTACCCTACCCGAATGCCCTTAAACATGTATTTAAACTGATTTCCTCAAGCTCCGAAAATTCATCGAAAAGAACGCCAAGAATGTCCTCCTGTGCTTCCGCAGTTGCAATGCTTGCGTAACACAACAGGGTGGTCAACGCACCACCGTTTCACTTTTTGCCGTTTTGTCCATGCTGAATGTGCCCCCTGTCTTGTCATTTCAGCTCCTGTCCTCATGTGTCTCATGCTCCTTCCTATTTCCCCCCACTCACCTGAACACCTGTTCCCAATTTCCTCCTTAGCTCCCACATACTTCCCTGGTTTCCCTGTTCCCCTGCCAGATTGTGTTTCTTCATCCTCCCGTGCTCATTGCTTCCCCACTTTGCCTCCCAGTGTAAGTCTCCATGGTTTTTGACTTTGCTTACTCTCTGGTTTTTTGGATTTCTGCCTACTCCCTTTCCTGCATTTGCTTGTTTTGATTCGGGCCGATTACCTGTGTACGACTTCCTGGCTTTCCAGTAAAGATTGTTTGCCTTTTTGAACTCTACCTTGTGTCCCGAGTCCTTCTCTGCATCCGAGTCGCTGTTCCACCCAGAAACATCTCAGAATAATTGCCTAATAAAACGTTTTGATGGTTGGAACAGACACATAAAACAACACCGCAGCAGGTCAGGTTTTAGTTTTCCTTGCCTGGCTTGACGACTGTCCTGACTTGTTTAAAGTAATTTGAAGCCGCCACCAGAACATAGCAATTATCCTCTCCTATCTGCTGGCTACAGAAATGAAAGTGACTCATCTAGTCGGTCTCAAGGGATCTATATCTGTCTAAGCTAGAGACACCTTCTGTCCCAATAGTCACCTCTCCCCCAGAACCATTAAATCTTCCTGAGGATGCCCCACGGCCGTGCTGACGTTCTCCTTAGCAGAGACAGCCATGCACAGGCAAACAGCGAGGATCAATACTTTGTGTAGGATTGCTCATGCCAATACGTTACAGGAAAGATAATCAAAATCCACATTAGCATCTAAGTTTCCTTAGAACACCTACAATTCAGCTGACTCCAGTTGAAATAAGTTATCTTCATTGGATTGCAATACATAGCAGAAATTATAATTGGATTAATTAAAGTTCCTTATTTAATGTTGCCGTCTGCTCTTGATTATGACTACAAGGAGTTAATTAGGAGGTATTATTAGATTCTTAGTTATTCATAGTTATAAAATCATATTTTTACCTGATGAGACTGCATTATTTGGCCATATTCATTGCCACCGAGATTGCAAATCAGTGAAGCTGATGTGGCTGATGATGAAGCTCCGGTTTCCTCCCGCAGTCCAAAGACATGTAGGTCAGGTGAATCAGCCATACTAAATTGTGCCTAAGTGTGAATGTGTGTCAGCCCTGTGATGGCCTGGCGGCCTGTCCAGGGTGTTTCCCCGCCTGCCGCCAATGACTGCTGGGATAGGCTCCAGCATCCCCGCGACCCTGAGAGCAGGATGAGCGGTTTGGATAATGGATGGATGGATGAAGCTACTGTTTTGGGGGAATATTCAGAGATCAGTTAAAAGGAGACTCATATGACCTTTGACCTCTAATAAGTAGATAAAACCCACAATGGCCAGAGGCAAAAACTATCGGTGGCATATCTTCTGCCGCCGGTAGGGGCGCTAATTTAGGAAATGCTCCTATGGGTTGTATTAATTAGAGGGTAGGAACAAACGACCTATGTGGTCGTATGGGTTTGACAACTTGTTGCAATGTCGATGTGTGTGTGTGTGTGTGTGTGTGTGTGTGTGTAGTGAGGCTTCCTATGATAGACTGATAGATAATACTGAATAGAATGACTTTTGAGAACAACGGCTGTCATGCATGTACAAGCCAAAGTCGTGAAAAATGTCCTTCAAAAGCCCTGGAAAACAAATTTCCTGTGAAGACTGGGAACCCTGGCAAGGTTGATGTTCCCAAGCTGATGTGATCCGCTTGACTTAAAGCCGTCAGAGAAATATGCTATTACCTTTAGACACATCCGCATTCACATCATAATCCTTCCAACACAAGTCATAAAAGAGTCACATGATTCATTAGCCAAGGGCATCAGTTCGGATAATGTCAAATTCCTCAATTATCCGCGTTTGAATTGCAATAATTTATTTGGCCGACGGCTTTGCATATCAGTGCATGATATTTGCATGTAAACTGGATGTCATGAACTGAGGTCATATTCATGATCATGAGTCACACGTGACTCACAATTCCCTTCAGAAACTGCAGTAATTGAAAAAGCACAATATGACGGAGCAACAAAAGCGACTTAATCCCTGAGGAATAAGGCCTTGGTCAGACCGCCAGTCCATAACTTTTGTCACATCCAGATTGATTTTATAAAGTACGGACAGCAAAACACCACATGGAATGGGATTTTTGCAACTCACCACTTTGCTGTCCTCGATATATGGGCTGTATATAACTTGACAGTCAGATAAACACCCTCCTAACATCTAGACTCTGAAGACAGTTGTCCCCTTGTCCACGGGTTTCTTGACGTTGCAAGGAAGGGTCAAACTAAAACATAAAAAAAGCATAATGGACTGATGATGTGCTGACGGACTTTACAGTCATTAATGTCACAAATGCTGCAGAGATGATGCTGTGCTTTTGTTGAGTCACTGCTGATTTAGTTTGTTTTTTGTCTTTTTTGTCTCTTTTTTTGGTCTTTTGTACTTTCTCATTTCTATTTATATCCCTTAAATAGCCTCAATTAAAACTTAAATAAAAAGCATAATCAACACTATGCTTGCTTTTAACATGTACATATACACACAATCTAAATATACCAACTCAGTCTTTAATATGAATTAAATCCCCTTGTTTTTTTGTTACGAGTTGTAATTATTGTATATTTAATTTCAAACGTAATATATGGCATCATATTTTAACATGTAATCAATTATCTCTTCGCGGGTTTTTATTTGTAATTATTCTTATATGAACTTATATGAGTACTGGGATGGCGTCCAGCACTTTACCTGTGCTCCCGTCCGTGGGGTCAGTGGTTGTGTCAGGGAGGGCATCCGACGTAGAATTTTGCCAAACCAGCATGCGGACTGAAAAGACCATACCGGATCAGTCGAGGCCCGCTTCACCAACGGCCGCCATTGGTGCTGTGCCCTCACACGGATGGAAACCACAAAACCCGCCTGTGGCGACCCCTGAGAAACAGGGAACAAGCCAGAAGAAGAAGAGTCTTGATTAGATTGGTTGTATTCGTGATTAAGATGAACTTCCAACGGCCTAAAAATAGTGTCCAACTTCACGGAATGTAACGCTGTCCCAAAAACTAACGATCTGTGATCGTAGATAACGATAAAACAATCATTACATACCCACAATGCTACCAAAGGCATAATAACATGAGCGTAGATGTCGCTGGTTTAGATCAGCTACTTAAAAAGAACCTCGCCGTGTCACGCTCACTTACTTCCTGGTTACTGATCACATGACATTCCTTCCTGTTAACGACTTCCTGTGACTCTTAAAGTGACCGCAACACGTAAAGAATTACGTTAGAAAACGGAGAGAACAAGGCTTCTAACATATCAATTTACTTGTAACGACATAACCACATGTTTGCAGCCGGTTCGAAATGTGATTTCTGTCCGATTCTACAGATGCCTTTCGGTTCGGACGTTCTGGCCGCCCAAATCGGATTTCAGACCGTCTTCTGCGTCACTCGCAACAAGACGCACAATGATGACGTCAAATCCAGAGCGCCGTCTCGCCAAGACTGCAGCACGGAACGTCGCATTTTTTTTATTTTTTATTTTTTATTGACGCCATCGAAAAAGCATACAATAATTCTTAAAGGAAACCTAAGCCACATAACATGACACAATATTTACATTACCAAAACAAATGTAGACAGAATACATTAAAAAAAATGAAATGAAATAGGGAGGATCTAAAAAAGGTACAGATATAAGTATACAAATTTAAAAATAATAATAATAGTAATAATAATAATTGTTAAATCACTGGGCAGAGAGGAAGCAAAAGGCGTAAACAATGGGGGGGGGGTCAAAACAACAATATACGAGCTATACCCCCATAAAAATGTATTTCTATTTTGTTAGAATAGATTATTTTGAGAGATGAGAAAAAATAATTTGAAATAATTTATAAACAAAACAAAAGAGGGCTTCTCAATTTACTACAATTAATGTGATAATTACCCATAAGAATAATGATATTAATCATATCACAAATAGATGAGTTTAGGTTCTCCATGTTTAATAAAAAAATAAAAACGACAAATGTCAGAGAAAGGAATGTCATTTACTGTAAGTGAAATCCAATTTTTCAACAGAAGAACAGAAGAACATGTGATCTAAAGTTTAATATTGTAACGTGACTAACGGGTCGGATCCTTTAGTCGACTGGTTAACGTTGTCGCTTGCGGAGTGGGAGACAAGGGTTCGCGTCCCGGCTGTGACGGTTCCCGGACTGCCCCCCGAATTCGCTGCAATATGTTGCATTACATATTGTACAAGGATTCACTTCAAACGTAAAACTTTTCTTAAGAAACTCATCGCTGAGTTCGTCTGGTGCGACGGAGGAGTTCTGCACCGCGATTTGATAGTAGTGGAATTGTTTGGAGGGCAAGATGATGATGGACCCCCCATTGTACTTGGCCAATTACCCTATTCTTCACATCCGGCTTCCCACCAGCAGACAAGGTCAACTGTGTCTGTAGAGACGCCAGACCAAGCCGGGGGTAACGCGGGGACTCGAACCGCCGACCCCCGTGTTGGCAGGCAGCAGAACAGACCGCTACACTACCCGGGCGCCATGATGGATCTCCATTTCTCACGCTTCCACGTTGGTAATCCTTGTCACCAGCGTGGGTAGCTACTCACGCCTACGTCTTTACCAAAGCAAGAAGCCATGCAGATGGGCTGGTGATGTTTGGACACATCAATGCAATCTGGTCACTGGCAAATAACAGCGCGGACAGTCTGTCTTAAAGGATGTGACTTGGAGAAACAAATCCGATTTGCCTCTGAACAAGGCCTTAAAGACTGGGACGCCGCCATACTGTAAATCCCATGCTCAATTGTTCCTTCTCCCGTATGGTGCGTTGGGCAATGAAAACAAAGCCGCAAGGATCCTTGCAAGGGGTTTAACAGTTGACTCAGTGATAACAGTGGGAGTTAAAAAACAACAATGGCGCTTTGAGGCGTAGTAAATCTTCACCCTCTTGCTACGATTCGAGACAAGTTGAGCCAAAGATTATCTAATCCCAGGCTCTTTATGCTGTTTTCAAGCTGCGCCTTGTACAGAACGGGGAACAGACATGAAATCCCTAACCTTATTAGACACAGCGGATTCAACAGGGCTCTGGAAAATTGTCCAAAATCAGACATTAAAAAAAATGCAATTGTGGTCCTCCTCTCTATATCCTCCAAGAGCAGCAGATGGAAGAAGCAAACGCTCTAGAATTTCCTTGTGCATTCTTAAAATTAAAATCAATTAAGCCCTTTGACGGCCTGCCGGCCTGTCCAGGGTGTCTCCTCGCCTGCCGCCCGCTGACTGCTGGGATGGGCTCCAGCATCCCCGTGACCCTGAGAGCAGGATAAGCGGTTTGGATAATGGATGGATGGATGGATTCTTAAAATTAATGACTTTTTTTTTTCTGGCAGGCCAAATGTATCGCCGCCTAGAAATGGAGACAAGACCCTGGAAGGCCGCAAAACACAGGAGCTCAATATGCTAAACGTGGCTCCTCCATCACCGCCAACGCAGACGACTCAGCAGAATGAGCGATTGTGCGTCGCTGGCTTCCCCCCCCCCCTCTTCCTTCCACCCCCACACAAGTGTTTCCCCTGCCCCTCAGATCTCGTCCCAGTCAAACGGTGGACTTGCATCAATTGCTCTACTGAATTCCCATCCATCTTGGCGGATGATTTCCCCAGTGGTCTCTGTCGTCATGAGCTGGGGCGGTGGGTGGGTGGATGTTTATTCTTTATTTTATTTTTCGGGCATGATCTGTATTCTATACGCAAGGGAGTCTTCTCAAAGCTAGATTAAGCATCTGACGTAAGAGGTCGACGGTGGAGACGCGCCTTGCCTCCTTCGCCTGATGAGGTGAGGCTGGGCACAGATGCCAGTTTCTGCAAAGGCGAGCAGATGCAGCCCGCACCGGGGACGCTTTCCTTTCAATTAGTCCTACCAATCAATGCAATCTGTGTTTGGTAATGTGCTGCACTGTCACTTCGGTGGGGTGGGGGTGGGGTTTGGGGGCACACTTTGAATAGACAAATACAAGTCAGGAAGTCCAGAGAGAGCAAGCTAGGAAAAAAAGAAAAGATGGGGGTGGGGTGGGGTGGGGTGGGGTGAGAGGCAGTAAAACCACAAGTCTATGGCATAACACTGCTGTGAAGTGTAATGAAAGAGTGTGTAATGGAATGATCTTCCCTGGCACAGCGCAGGGAGCCGCATTGTTCCCCGAGTTATTCTACAGCCATCTGGTACCCCAGATTCACCAGCACAAACAGCTAAATAAAGGAAAGCGTTTCAATTCCGCTCCGTCTTAACAGCTGAATTTAACTGTAGTTTATCAGACACACGGAACACAAGTGCACACATCTGTTCATCCATCTATGCAGCCATTATCTATCTATTCATCTATAGGAATCTATCTATCTATCTATCTATCTATCTATCTCTCTCTCTCTCTCTCTCTCTCTCTCTCTATCAATCCATCCATCCACCTATGTATCCATCTATCTATCTATCTATCTATCTATCTATCTATCTATCTATCTCTCTCTCTCTCTCTCTCTCTCTCTCTCTCTCTCTCTCTCTCTCTCTCTCTCTCTCTCTCTCTCTCTCTCTCTATCAATCCATCCATCCACCTATGTATCCATCTATCTATCTCTCTCTCTCTCTCTCTCTCTCTCTCTCTCTCTCTCTCTCTCTCTCTCTCTCAATCCATCCATCCACCTATATATATCTCTCTCTATCTATCTATCACTGATTGGTGAATACTATGATGCACATTGTACAAGTCTCGAGGTTGCATTTCGAGTGGTGAAGGGTTCTGTTGCCATTTATAGTCCAGCCTTCATTTTCCATTTGTTCTGCCAGTCTTTTTTTTTTTCTTCTTTTTTTTTTAAAAACCACCAGTTCTTAGAGGCTTGGGTCAGAGTGATCATATTGATCCTATGGTGACAGATCTCTGTTCCGATTGGAGAGGAAAGATGAGTCCCCGGGGTCGCTGAACGGTCAGGTGAGTATGCAAACTGTGTTAACGCGTATTTCCGAATCAAAGGGGGGCGTCGTTTAGCGTAAACCTTATCCTGCTCTGAGGGTCGCGGGGATGCTGGAGCCTATCCCAGCAGTCATTTGGCGGCAGGCGGGGAGACACGCTTGACAGGCCGCCAGACCACCACAGGACCCTCACACTCACCCCTAGGGACAATTTAGTACGGCCGAGTCACCTGACCTCCACGTGTTTGGACTGTGGGAGGAAACCCACGCAGACACGGGGAGAACATGCAAACTCCTCACAGAAGATGACCCGGGGACGACCCCCACGGTTGGACTACCCCGGGGCTCGTAGGATATACCACCCAGATTTTGCCGTCTCATATCTGTTGTTAACCTTCTAATAACAGCCGTGTGAGCGCAGTTTCCTGTTATTGCTGGTTCAGTTTGAGTCTAGTGGGGTTTTATTTATTTATTTATTTATTTTGCAGCTCCATCGTTAATTGTTTGTTGTGCGGTGATGACGGCGACAGGCGTTGTGAAGTATGGCTCGCGCGCGGTCAAAAATCGCGATCTTGTGTTGCAAGTTAAGTGTATTGATCTGAATTGCCTGCGCGTAATAGCGGATGTCAGGGTAGGCGCGTGGAAGGCGTGATTTATGGGGGGGGGGGAGATGCTGCACGTTTTCAATACGTGGATCTGTGCAGACTATCCTGCATAAGCCTGTTTGTTGTGAGGTTTGTGCTCTCTCTCTCTCTCTCTCTCTCTCTCTCTCTCTCTCTCTCTCTCTCTCTCTCTCTCTCTCCCCCCCCCCGTCTGTTTGTGTCTCTTGCACAAACACACCACTGCGGCGTTATGAGATGGAGCGCACTGGGAGAAGGTAATAATGGAGACTGTTATGGAGTAACTGTTTAAATTTGGCAGCGGTATTTTACTGTCTCGGTTTTGAAGGAGTCTCTTAGAATGCTATGTGCACTCGCCTGCCGGCACATGAAATATTCATTGGTGTGTGCGTAAAGGCGCGATGTGCTTAAGGTGTTTGTGTGTGCGTGTGTGTGTGTGTGTGTATGTTTAGCTATCCTTGTGTGGACCAAATGTCCTCGTTAGGATAGCAAAACCTGACAGCACCTACCTTGTGTGGACATTTCAGAGGTCCTCTCAAGGAAAAGGGTCTGTTTTAGGGTTAGGATTTGGTTTTAGGATTACGGTTAGAATTAGGGTTAGGGTTAGGGTAAGGGTTAGGGTTAGGTTAAGGGTTAGGGTTAGGTTAAGGTTAAGGCTTAGGGTTAGGGTTAGGTTAAGGGTTAAGGTTAGGGTAAGGGTTAGGGTTAGGTTAAGGTTAGGTTAAGGTTAGGGTTAGGTTAAGGTTAGGGTAAGGCTTAGGGTTAGGTTAAGGTTAGGGTAAGGGTTAGGTTAAGGTTAGGGTAAGGGTTAGGGTTAGGTTAAGCGTTAGGGTTGGGGTTAGGGCTAGGTTAAGGTTAAGGTTAGGGTAAGTGTTAGGGTTAGGTTAAGGGTTAGGGTTGGAGTTAGGGTTAGGTTAAGGGTTAGGGTTAGGTTAAGGGTTAGGGTTGGGGTTAGGGTTAGGTTAAGGTTAGGGTTAGGGTAAGGGTTATGCATGTAGTTTGCGTGGTTAAGGTTAGGGTTAAGGGCTAGGAAATGAATGTAGTCAATGAGGGGTCCTCATAAGGACAGTGAAACGAGTGTGTGTGTGTGTGTGTGAGTGTGTGTACACTTTTTTTGGGATCCCCCCCGCTTTTTATCTTCCCACTCGTACCCGCCCAATTACCCCCACTCTTCCGAGCCGTCCCGGTCTCTGCTCCACCCCCTCTGCTGACCCAGGGAGGGCTGCAGACTACCACATGCCTCCTCCCGCTTCTTTCCACCTTGTTGACATATATGAAATAAGTGTGCTCTCAACTGTAGAAGTAAATCTATGTTTTTGTATTAACACATAGGCAAACTTGAGTACATACGGGTACTGTATGATGGACAACGATAACAGTGCTGAGATTGACCTTTGCCCCCCCCCGGACAGGCGTCCCCACTGATCAGAGGAGGCGCTCTTGCAGCGACCACACACAGGCCCCCATCCGGCTTCCCACTCGCAGACATGGCCGATTGTGTCTGTAGGGACGCCTAACCAAGCCAGAGGTAACCCTGGGATTCGAACCGGCGATCCCCATGTATGCAGGCAACGGAATAGACTGCTACTCTACCCGGATGCCCGTTCGCCTTCTCTCTTAAAGTTGACGTCTCCATCTTTCCTTCAGTGATAGTCCGCCAAAGCCTCCTTAGAAAGGTTAGCATAGCCGTGAGCTATTTAGTGTTGACTCGTGTATATATATATATATATATATATATATATATGCATTTAACCCATCCTAGCTGTGTAGCTGTGTGCAGCCGCTAGTGCAGCCCCCGGGGACCAACTCCAGTTCGTCTTGCCATGCCTTGCTTATAGGCACAGACAGGAGTATGAACCCTAACATGCATGTCTTTTTGATGGTGGGGGAAACCGGAGCACCCGGAGAAAACCCACCCCAGACACGGGGAGAACATGCACACTCCACACAGAAGACGACCTGGGATGACCCCCAAATTTGGACAAACCCGGGGGCCTTCTTGCTGTGAGGTGACGGGCTCGCCGCTGGGCCACCGGGCCGCCCAAAGGCTGGAAGGATTGGTTTTAGGATGGAAACTGTGCTGAGTTTTAGAAATGAGGCCCTGGGCCTCTAAACACAAACGGACCTCCAGAAATAATGAACTCCACACCCTACCAGGCGACAAGCTCCTTGGCCGCACTCGGGGAGCTCGGGCCCCGTACGCCGAGTTCCCTGCAAAATTGAGTTGTAGGTTTTTGTTGGTTTGAGGAATGAAACCTGGGGAAAGGATGAACGGAGGGCATTGATATTCTAGCTACTGTACAGCTTGTCTGGGAAGCAAAGCACTCGCTTCAGCATTCTGTGGCGCGCTTTGGATTATTCTCCAACATCGATTATCCCCCCTCCCTCCCTCCTCCCCACCCCGCCCGCCGCTCCCCCTCCAAGAAGTGAGGCTATAGGCTTTTGATTGTCTCTCCAAATGCCACCGGAAAACTGCACGATGTTTCAAATTCATCCCGAGTGCCGCCGCGCGTCTGCTCTCATGAGCGATACCGGAGTCCCGGCGATAATCCGAAATGACAGAAGCATAAGGGGGGACGCGTTACGACGCTCGGTAGGCATTTAAAATCCAGTTGACGCAATCCATCAAATAAGTGGAAGTTGAAGGGCAACACAACAGGAGTGCCGCGCTTCTATCACGCAGATTGCTTTATCAAGCTCATCTCGGGCCGTGCTCGATCATCAGAAATCATGTTCATTCATCACGATCATCCGCCATCATCTCAATTTCTTCCCTCCCTTTTTTTGGGGGGGTTGCACGCGAGGAGACAGAAGACGCCAGTGTGGTAATTTCACAGTCAGCTTCCTCCCCCTCCCCTCCCCTCCCCCCCTCCCCCACTGTCTCGCATTCTATTAATTCACGGCGTAAACAGGAAGTGAAGTGATATGTTAAATTAAATGAAGTGTTCCTCGTTGCGACCGGTCCTCGAACAACGAGGATTATGTCACACTCGAGGCATCGAGCCACTTTGTTTATTATATTTGGGGTTTGTCGGGTTTAATTGCTTCACTCCCTGATGAGATTAAGAATAAAAGAGACGTCCGTCTCTTCGCCTCGATTCTCTCGCCGACGTCTAAACCGGGTAGGTGAGACAAGTCCCGGTTGTGTGACGTCTCAGCGTTCATCAAGTTGTGTTGCGTTGTAGATTACACGTGTTTTGAAGCCCCCCCCCCCTTGAACTACTGTGGGCCAACAAGCTGCGGCCTCTTAATGCAAATCTCTTAATGGACCACCTGAGAGCATTGCTATCTGAGATTTCAGAGGTAAGGGGGGGAATGTGTTAGCATCGTTAGATGCAGCGCAATACACTCTGAATTAAGTAGCTGTGGAAAATCTGTTTGGGTGCAAACTCTGTGTAAAACCCAGATCCAGTTTTGGAGTTTTAACATACCGGCACATTTAGCTTTTATTTATTTTTGTTTTAATCTCGACAAACGATACTATATGGGCTTTAGCTAATGTGCAACTGAGGTTGTTAGCATGATTCTCTGTTAGCCTTGTCAGCTGGATGCAGGGTGGATGCATTTGATGCACAAGTTGGTGTGGTAGCGAATTCAGGGGGCAGCCCGGGAACCGTCGCCACAGCCGGGACGCGAACCCGTGTCTCCCGCACCGCAAGCGACACCGTTAACCAGGGGTCGGACCCTTTAGTCGAGCGGTCAGCGATGTCTCCCGCGGTGCGGGCGTTACGGGTTCGCTTCCCGGTCGCGGCAGTTCCTGTGGTTTCCCACCCGAATTCGCTACAGAATATATGGAAGTTTGTACAGAAATTAACGCCCGACAACAGCCACAGTTCTTTGCAATGGCAGCGGTTCAAATAAAAATGGCCGCCGTGCTGAGCCTCCTGCTGCGTTGATTTGAATGGGAGGGTCCGTTCCACTCTCATTCAGTTGATATGGGCTGAGAAACTTTGCTGTTACCTGTTGATACTTTGTTTTTATTGTAACGACCACGGTTCGCTAGCCCTTGGCTAACAGGTCGGACCCTTTAGTTGACTGGTTAGCGCAGTCGGCCGTGGTGCGGGCGACCAGGGTTCGCGTCCCGGCTGCGGCGTTTCCCGACCCCCCCCCCCCCCGAATGCGCTGCATTGGTGTCAGAAGTGGGATGGCGGGGCCGTGAGGCCATCGGAAGCGCGTGCGCCCAGAGGCGTGAGGGAGCTGGTCTGCTGAAACGCGGGGACGGGCTTCCCGGGGGGGGGGTCAAGTAACGACAACGGATGTGTAACTGACTAGCCCTTGGCTAACGGGTCGGACCCTTTTTGTCGAGTGGTGACCATGTTGCGGGAGACTCGGGTTCGCGTCCGGGCTGCGGCGGTTCCCGGCTGCTCCCGAATTCACTACATTGTGTTTGCATGACTGATAGCTTATTGATTAACAAGTAGCCAACACACAACACATATTCAAACTACCCCCCCCCACACACACATATGCTTTGCCTACTAAGGACTTTCAATCTTGCTTCAGTTTCCTTAGTCCAGTATGTTGACCCTTTCTAACCGTTCTAGCTTTACAGACCACATGCCACTGGGATCTGAACTCACTTCATTCTGCTGTGGTAAAAACAGCCAACGGACTTTGCTCGTTAAACAGTTGGAGGCTGCATCCCATAAGTCATTTCTACTTAAATCGTAGCAAATTATTCAACAATTTTAAAACGAGTAGGCAGAAATACTTTGAAAACTATATCACAACTACTATATATAACTTGAGTCAAACGGATGTAAACACCCACATTGCAATTGATGTGTATTTTTAAAGGTGAAGTCCGCGATTTTTCTCGATTAATAATTGACGATATTGTGGCGATTTTTGATGGATAAACAACATGTTACAGTAGAACAGTGCTGTGATATAGTTTAATTTAGTAGACAGTGAGAAGAGAGACCTGCTGGACGGCACGGTGTGCCAGTGGTTAGCACTGCTGCCTCACAGCAAGAAGGTCCTGGGTTCGAACCCCCAGGCCGCCCCAGGTCCTTTCTGTGTGGAGTTTGCATGTTCTCCCCGTGTCTGCGTGGGTTTCCTCCCACCATCAAAAAGGCATGCATGTTAGGGTTGATACTCCTGCCTGTGCCCCTGAGCAAGGCAACGGGAAGAAGAACTGGAGTTGGTCCCTGGGCGCTGCAGCAGATGGATTCCGTTGTAAGAATAAAATGTCAACATAAAGTGGCTTTCTGTTCTTTCTCCTGCATCTGTTTCTCGTCCTTGCTAAAAATGTCAACGGCGGCGTGTGGCGAGCGTCTCTGCCAACGGTAAAGATGTCAGACGGCGTTACGTAACTCGGCTCCGCGGTCCCGACGGTCAAAGTAACAATTTGTTAATGGGGGCGGGGGGAAATGTGCGTCTTTAAAATTTGATGACATGCTTACCAACTACGAGGATGTTTGCATGCAAAATTGAAAACGCTTTGCCACAAGCATGTTTTAGAGCTTACTAAAAATGTGCACCGAAAATAAACAACAATAAACGTTCCCCTCGACTGAGTAGAATGTGTTTTAATTCTATTTATAAACCGGATTTCATCACAAGCGAGCACATCGTGCGTCATATTAAAAGATAAGATATAAAATACAGGCATATAAACTTAGGTTACATAAACACCGAGACTGTCCTCCACCAAAGAAACGACCCCATAGGTCGTTTGTACAATCAGGTTATTACGACCTATAGCTACGTTTTCACGTTAAGCGACCCCTAGCGGTCGTGTTGCCAATAGCAATCTTAGCTACTCATTCAAATCCTCCCACCCATAGGTGGTATACCCTCTAATACAGCGTTTCTCAACCCAGTCCTCAAGGACCCCCTATCCGGCAGATTTTCATTGTAACCCTGTATAGGCAGCCCTGCTTGTACTTACTCGACCAATCATCTCGCAGCACTTAATTATGCAAGGTGTGCAACGTCTGACAAAATTCATTGCTGATTGGTTGAATAACTACAAACAGGTACCTATTCAGGGTTGCAAAGAAAATATGCGGGATAGGGGGTCCTTGAGGACTGGGTTGAGAAACACTGCTCTAATCCGACCCACAGCAGCGTTTCCTAGGGCGTCCGGGTAGCGATCTATTCCGTTGCCTACCAATACGGGGGTCGGCGGTTCGAATCCTCGTGTTACCTCCGGCTTGGTCGGTGATCTTTACAGACACAACTGGCCGTGGCTGCGGGTGGGGAGCCGGATGTGAAGAGTAGGGTAATTGGCCGGGTACAATCGGTGAGAGAAAAAAAAAATAAGTGCGGGGGGGAGGAGCGTTTCCTAAATTAGCGCCCCTACTGGTGGCAGGAGATATATCACAGCAGCAAGGTGTCACGCCAAAGCGTGCAATACAACCGCCGGTCCAACGTGTCAGTGTCACGGTTTGCCTCGCTCAGGCGTGAAAAGGACACGCATGTGCCAGCAGGGGGCGATGATTAACTCACTGCCAGCAACTCCCCACGGAGGAGAAGAAGCATACAGCATTTTCCAGAGATCCCTAACCCAACCCTAACCCTAACCTGCCTTCACCTCTTAATCATCGCCCCCTGCTGGCACTACACCTTGTTCTTTTCACGCCTGAGCGAGGCAAAGCGTGACACTGACACGTTGGACCGAAGGGTGTATGTCACGCTTAGGCGTGACACCGGATTGGCGGCACAGATACCTTTCGCCGCTGTGCATTGTGGGTTTGTATCTACTTGTTGGCATCCTTTTTACAACGCCTCATAGACAGGCTAATAAAGGCGAATCAGTAAATATTAATAAAAACAATGTGAGAACAACAGAATATGTAGTCAGTGCGTTGCTGTGTTGTTTTTGCGGTGTGGTACAGTAACTAAGCTTGGTATTAGCAGCACGACCGCTAGAGGTCGCTTCAGTTTAAAACGTCACTATAGGTCGTAATAAGCAGCTCGTACAAAACGACATATGGGGTCGTTTTTCCGGCGGAGGACGGTCTCCATGAACAACAGAACTCTAATAAGATGCAGGCCGTTTGCGTCCCCCTGGGTTCCTCCGCGGTCGGGCAGATTAGTTTGAAACTCCGCAATACAAAACAACCCAGTTCTGTGAACGCATTGTTTAACCTGTCAAGGGTAAGCTCCTGATTGGCAGGATGATTGGCCAGTCGCCTGACCCCGGCTGACCTCGTCTCGCTGCGGCACAGTAGGGAAACGCTGTGTGCAGCTTGTACTCTGATAGAAAAGGAGAGTTTGGGGGAGAGGAAGGGCGGAGCTGCGGAGAGGTCAGAAGTCTGGTGTGAGCTGAACACCTCCTCCCGTTTTGTTTCTTTGCTTTTGTTTTCACGTCTCCCTCGCGCTCTTTCTTTCCCTCGCGTCATCGCGTTTGTAACGTCTCCCGTCTCTTTGTCGCCGGCGCCGTTTCAGCAAACCGTTTATTTTGGTCCGCACCAGAATCGAAGCAGAACCAGGCCACTTTTGCTCCGTCGCTCGTCGAGATGAAGGCTGGACAGTTGTCATGACTTCAGGACTCGGATTCTGTTGCTAGGACGGTCTGAGGACTCGTGACTCACGCGGCGCATGTCATGTGCACGGCGACTCACGCATCTCCGTTAACTGTATTTGACTTTGGACACACGCACGCACACGCACACAAACTCACTGACACACGCACACACACGCACACACTCTCACACACACAAACGTGCACGCACGCACACACACACTCACTCAAGCACGCACGCTCACATGCAAACATGCATGCACGTGCAAAATCGCACACACACAAGCATGCACACACTCACACACAAACATACTCACACACGCACACTTGCACTCTCAAGTACAAAACCGTGCGCAACGCACACACTACTCACACGCGCACTTGAACACTCGCGCGCGCACGCACACACACACACACACACACACACAAACAACACACACACACACACACACAGTCTTAAATGCTTAGAACGGAACCTCTAACAAGTTAGACCCCCTGTCAGAGTTTTGCTGGGGGTACAAAAATGCACGTTACTATTGTGGTTAAAATACATCCATTGTGGGGTCACTGCTTCTTTTGGGGGGGGATGTATGTCATGGCAACTTCAACCACACCCCTCTGTTGACCGTCTCCTCCACATGTGCCCCTCAATACGTGCTTCTTTTCTTATTTTGTTTTGTGAAAAACTGAAAGTGAAATGCATGATGGGGGATTATTGTTTTGAGTCAGCACCATGTTGCTAATATGATATCTCGGTTCAACGTTTAGGAAAATGTGAGGATTTCAAAAAAAATGTGACTCAATGAATATAGAAGGACTGATTGTAGGATGATATTTCCCCTCTCAGTCAGAAAGCAGGGGCTATCAGCACAACATATGTGCATGACATCCGCTGATAAACAAAGCCCTTCACATCTCCTCTCAGGCCCCAGACTTCAGATGAGGTCCTGATAGTGGAGGAGCGGGTCAAATCCTGTCTGTCTGTGGCGCTCACCCTGAGAGGCTGCTGGGCTTCATAGCCTGTCTGTCTGTCTGTGGCGCTCACCCCGAGAGGCTTGGGTCACTTCCGGTCTGTCTGTGGTGCTCACCACGAGAGGCTGCTGGGCTTCACACCCCGTCTGAGAGGCAGCAGACTCCACATGCACACACACTGATGCACACCTGCTGTTGCTATAGAGCTTCTTATCCTGGACGGAGCTTTCTGTGTGCGTTAATGTGTGCGTGCATGTGTGTGGCGTGTATGCATGTTTATGCATGTATGCATGTGTGTAGAGACACGTGTCTGTGTGCATGCATGTGTGCATGCATGCATGTGTGTATGTGTTTGCACACGTGTGTGTATGTAAGTGTATCTATGCACGCACTTCCAACAGACCCACCACACACATCGGGTGCAGGACGGATAAGTTAGCAGATTGTGAGGACATCTGAGGTAGACCGTCCTCCTTTTAGGCTCATTTCAGGTCCATTGATACGCACGTAGTTTGCAAGCACAAGTGTGCCTGATGGAGAGACAGGGTGGGGTGTGTTAGTCACTCTATCCAAGTTGCGTTACATCGATTTCTTTCACTTTCACAGCACAAGCTTCGCCTTCCAGGTCATTTTCTTGCCTTTTATTTATTTATTTATTTTAATTTTCCCCCTTTTTTGTCCCCAAATATGTCCGGCCAATTAACCCATTCATCCGAGCCGAGGGCTGCGCACTACCACATGCCTGCTCCGATACAGGTGGAGTCGCCAGCCGCTTCTTTTCCCCTGACGGTGAGGAGTTTCGCCAGGGGCACGTAGCGCGTGGGAGGATCACGCTATCCCCCAGTTCACCCCCGCCCCGAGCAGGCGCCCTTACCGACCAGAGGAGGCGCTAGTGCAGCCAACAGGACACATACCCACATCCGGCTTCCCACCCGCAGACACGGCCAATTGTTTCTGTAGCGACGCCCGACCAAGCCGGAGGCAACACGGGGATTCGAACCGTCGATCCCCGTGTTGGTAGGCAACCAAATAGACCGCCACGATACCACTATGTTTTAAATACCCACAATGCACAGAGGCGATACGTATCTGTGGCATATCTTCTGCCGCCGGCAGGGGCGCTAATCTAGGAAACGCTCCTGTGCTTCGTATTAGAGGACAAACGACCTATGTGGTCGTATTGGGTGGAGGACTAGATAAGTATGTGACAACAGCACAGTGCCTCACGTTTGGCTGCACAAAACTTCATTGATCCCACCCGTATTGCGAGCGGATGGTGTAAGGAGGCCATGAGTGGAAAAACAAGGGGGGGGGGGCAAAAACTTTTGCAGAGCTGCCCAACCTCCCGGTCAGAACTTCAGCGCACTTTGAGGTCCTTCTCGAGTGTTTAACTTCTCCATCACTGCGTCTGGGCTCCGGCGTCACGGCAGGCTCGCTGCGGGGTCAGGATGGGGCACCTCCGCCTCCAGCCAGGCGGGGGGGGGCGGAGCAGCAGACTTCTAACTAAAGCCGAGCGATGTGGAAGTTGGCAGAGGTGGAGCTCGAGGGGCGCTGTTCTCCGACTGTGCTCAGAAGAGTTGAAGGAGGGATGAAAGAGAAGGAATGTGGCCGCACTGTTTCGCCGACTTCACCCACTCATGTTTAACTGATGCTCTGCGGGCGCCCGTGTTTTATTCATCACTTACGCGTTTTTTAAGGGGAATTCACGGTGCGAAAGGAGCACAAACAAGCGCGTGCACGCACGCACGCACTACTATCCATTGAGACAGGCAGCTAAGATGGAGCTGTAAGTAAATACATCTGCTGATGGTTAAAACTTCTCTCTCTCTCAGTCTTTCGCTCTCTCTCTCTCCCTTTTACTGTGTCTTTCTCTCTCTCAATCTCTCTCCTTTTATGCACACACACACACACGCACACGCACAAAGACATACACGCACGCAAACACACACTCTCTGTCTCTCACACAGCTGTAAGGGTATCTACTGTCATCACGCCTCTGCAGACTGCTGCAGGTTGCCTGGTAAAGGGGCATCATTAGACCATATCAGTGTCAGACTACTAATGAATGAGAGAGTGTGTGTGTGTGTGTGTGTGTGTGTGTGTGTGTGTGTGTGTGTATGTGTGAGAGAGAGAGCGTGTTTGTGTATTTCTGCATTATTATAAGCTTGTTTGTGGACCCTTCAACTGCTGCGTAATGGACAAAAAAAAACAAAACACTCCAGCTTGCACAACATCTCAGGTTCTGAATTAACCGGTGTGAATTAATGAGGTTAAACATTGAAATAATAAAAGATACAAAAAAAAAGCTGAGGGCCTTTTGTTTCCCATCCGCGTCTGTTATGGGCGACAAGGACGGCGGTGAACTGCAGACCCAGACGGAGAGACGAGCCGAGGTGAATACAGACTCACCCGCTGCAGCGGGCCGTGCAGCGGCTCTGATTTACTCCGCCACACTCTCTCGAACCGCCTCGGAAGCGCCCGTGTCCCCCGGAAGACGAGGCGAGTCAAGCACTCTGCATGTTAAGCATCTGATAATGACTTTACCCAGGTCGGTCTCGCCACATACCAGCCCGGTTCCGGTCCCCGGTCCCCCCCCCCCAGAGCGGTTTGGCCCCCTCGGTTATCCTTGTTTCTGCACAGCCCGATGGCGCAGCGATGAACCGCCATCCTGGCCAGTGCCAAGGCCGCGTGGAGGATGATGCGTCTTGACAGAACACCCAGGACGTTGCCAAACCGGGTTTGAAAGCATGTGCTTATCGCACATTACTAGACTCTACAGGACGTCGGCTGAGCGAGCGGGGAAAGTTCACTCTTCATTCCCTGTGCGAGGCGCCGCTCAGGCTCACATTCAACTGCCCAAAACAACACTGCTGCCCCCCATCCAGCCATTCACATGGAAGGCGTGTGTGCGTGTGTGTGCGTGCGCGCGCGCGCAAGCGAGTGTGCATGTGCCAATGACTTTGTGTGCGTGCGAGAGTGTGCGTGCGTGTGCTTGAATGTATGATTGCGTACGTGCGTGCGTCCATGTCCGATTAAGTGTGAGGGTGTGCGTGCACATGCAGGTGTGAGTGAATGCGAGTGTGTGCAGGTATGTGTGTGCGTGTGCATATACGCGTGCGTGCGCGCGCGCGCGCGTGCGCATGTATGTATGTATGTATGTATGTGCGAGTGTGCATGTGCATGTGCAAGTGTGCGAGGAGTGTGTGCGTGTATGCCTACGTGAGTGTGTGTGCATGCATGAGTGTGTGTGCATGCATGTGTGAGTGCGGGAGTGAGTGAGTGCTTGCGCGCGCGCGCACGTGCGAGTGTGTGCGCGTGTGTGTTTGTGCGCGTCAACGATCAATCTTTTCTGGAGAACTGTTGAGCAACAATATTTTGTTGACGCCGACTGAACAGATGCGTCTTCATTTCCCGGTGACACATGACGTCTTTCATCAAGAAGAGGGGGAGAAGCGTCCGTTTACCGGGGAAACGGGGGGCGCACGCGCTCACCTAATTCGCATGTGATGAAACATGCGGTGATGAAACATCCTGTTCAGATTTGAAATTCATATCTCGCTGCCCGGGTGTCGTCCTGCCCCCCCTCCGTGGCGAGACCCTCTGCGAATTGCGCTCATACATTTTATATCCAGACATTCACTCCGCACCGGCCCCGGTCACCGCACGCCAAGAGACACGAAGATGTGCTGCATCATGTTTTCATACTGCCTCATGTTTTCATACTGCCTCATGTTTTCATACTGCATCATGTTTTCATGCTGCATCATGTTTTCATACTGCATTATGTTTTCATTCTGCATCATGTTTTCATGCTGCATTATGTTTTCATACTGCATCATGTTTTCATGCTGCATCATGTTTTCATGCTGCATCATGTTTTCATACTGCATCATGTTTTCATGCTGCATTATGTTTTCATGCTGCATTATGTTTTCATACTGCATCATGTTTTCATACTGCATCATGTTTTCATGCTGCATCATGTTTTCATACTGCATTATGTTTTCATACTGCATCATGTTTTCATACTGCATTATGTTTCATGCTGCATCATGTTTTCATACTGCATCATGTTTTCATGCTGCATCATGTTTTCATACTGTATTATGTTTTCATGCTCCATCATGTTTTCATACTGCATCATGTTTTCATACTGCATTATGTTTTCATGCTGCATCATGTTTACATACTGTATTATGTTTTCATGCTCCATCATGTTTTCATGCTGCATTATGTTTTCATGCTGCATCATGTTTTCATGCTGCATCATGTTTTCATACTGTATTATGTTTTCATGCTGCGTTGTTTTCATACTGCATTATGTTTTCATGCTCCATCATGTTTTCATGCTGCATTATGTTTTCATGCTGCATCATGTTTTCATGCTGCATCATGTTTCCATACTACATTATGTTTTCATTTGATCTGCGCCGATGTCTCCAGACGGGATGTCACAGCGCAGTCAGTGTCTCGCAGACTCCTGATGAGGTGGCCTCTCTCAGGACGGTGCTGCTGCTGCAGCTTAGGCGCTATTGCTCTCACGCTGTCTTCTTCTGACAGCGTCAGCCACCCACCCACCACACAATAAGAAGGTGGGACTACGTCCCGCACCCCATCCGTCGTGGGTGTGATAGATTCGCAGTTTCCAGTTGGAGTGGCTGACACATTTTTATTTCCATCCATCCATCCATCATCCGAACCGCTTATCCTGCTCTCAGGGTGGCGGGGATGCTGGAGCCTATCCCAGCAGTCATTGGCTGGCAGGCGGGAAGACACCCTGGACAAGCCGACGGGCCATTACACAGGGCCGACACAAACACATACATCCATCACACCTAGGGACAATTTAGTACGGCCGAGTCACCTGACCTACACGTCTTTGGACTGCGGGAGGAAACCGGAGCACCCGGAGGAAACCCACGCAGACACGGGGAGAACATGCAAACTCCACACAGAGGACGACCCCCCCCCCCAAGGTTGGACTACCCCGGGGCTCGAACCCGGACCTTCTTGCTGTGAGGCGACCACGCTAAGCCCTGCGACACCGTGCCGCCTTATTTCCCCATAGTCAAAGGTTATGTGTTGTTGACTTTACATCAGATGGCGCGCAAACGGGTGCGAAAAGGTAAGCGTGCAGCTGTCGGATCCGGCATGAGGGGGTCGCCGTGCCTGCTGCGTGCGGTAATTTCAACATTAATCATTAATGGACCTGCCGCAATTATCAAACTAACGATTTGAATAAAACAGCACGTCGACGGTGACGGCGTAAACAACCCGGGGGATGCAAATGAGAGCAGAGGAGGAACAAGGCGGCGTGAGGAGGACAGAAAGGTTTGCACTCCTGGAGTCAGAGCTGCATCACGTCCTGTCCCTTTCATGTGGAGACGGGTGAGGGGAGGATCTGGAACTTCTGGAATGCACAGGAGCTGCACCAGCATCGCTTACATGCTTAAATCCCAGAGAGGGGTGTCTCCCGTTATCGGTAAATCTTAGTATCGATTTTGGAGCCGGTGTCTCTCCATGGTTTCTATTAAGCAAGTATCGTCAATCAGTATTTTTGTAAAGGGAGGTGAAGGATGGTCTAAAATCACGATGTTAACGAGCAGCAGTTCTTTATCTTTATTTTAGGGTTCCGAAACAGGCTTAATTAACCCTCGGAAGTGGCGCAGGCTGAGCTAACGGCTAGCCCATGCAGAGCTGGCGTTGGATTGACTGAGGGAGCCTGGTCTGCTGCGTCCGGTGGGCCCAAGGACCACGGCCCCTGCCTGGAGCTGCACCCGAGGAGGAAGCACCGAGGGCGGTCTGACAGGACGCGGGAGCGGGGCAGGCTAAGCTAACGGCTAGCCCATGCAGAGCTGGTTTTGAATCGACTGAGGGGGCCTGGTCTGCTGCGTCCAGTGGGCCCAAGGACCACGGCCCCTGCGTGGCGCTGCGCCCGAAGATGAAACACCGAGGGTGGTCTGACAGGACGCGGGAGCGGAGCAGGCTAAAGCTAACCGCTAGCCCATGCAGACCGGCAGTTCCGACAGTCATCCTTGGACAGAGACTGTTTTGTTTGTTTTGGATATATGTGTTAGATTGGATATGTGTGTCCCTGTAGTTCTTGTAGTTTTTTGGGGTGTGTTTTTGTCTTGGTGTTTCACCGCTGTGGGCTGGGGGACACAATATGTTGTTTCATTCCCTGTAGTGTTCCTGATTCCCGATTCCTGAACAGACATCTCTAGTTCATCATACTTTGACACCCTGATCACCTTTTGGTGCCAAACAAGCGGACGATTTCTGTACATTTGGCCTGATTGTGGTGTGATGTGACTCGAAGCACAATGATTTGTGGGAAAGAAACAGTGGCCAAAGCAGGGGCGTAACCAGGGGTGGGCCTGGCCTGTCACAGGACCACCCATTTCAAGCCCAGGCCCACCCAATCACGCTGGCTTACAAGCACGTAGGCCGGCCCCTTTTACGTACGTAGAACTGCAAAATCTGAGCGCGCATACCATCACGCTCTGTATCTTCCACTGCTGCTAACTAGCCAATAGCCAACAGTTAGCCATAACTTATGGAATGGCGAAACAAAGTTCAGTCTTCCGCTTTTTTAAAAAGCCACGGATGGAGGAGGAGGAAAGCACACCTGCTCCAGCACCGACTGAGCCGCCCAATGAGAGTGAGATACCGCCGGAGAGAACGACAGAGGAGGCTACAGCGTCTCCGTTGCAGGCAGCTTCTCCTCCCCCCCTGACGACGGTGAGACGATTCCCTTGACCATGCCACCGCCAGATTTGTCTGCTGTGGATGAGCCACCCTCGCAGCCTAAATTAGTGTTCCCCGCAACACATTACTGCTGTAATGTGTTCGAATTTGCGTCTTGTTTGAAGGATTATTGCTGGAAAAATTTGGTCCACCCATTTTCACTCAGGCCCACCTAAAAAAATATTCCTGGTTACGCCACTGGGCCAAAGTTGGAGGAAAGTCATTTGGCGGCCCTTGCGGCCACGTTTAACTCAGTTCTCCTCCCAGAAGCTAACGTGAATCACGGAGGTGACAGCGGTCCACCCTGCCGGCACATTTTATTCTTTGTTGTCACAAGTGTCCGTACCTGTGAGAGCTTTAGCTCACCGCTCGTCGGACTACAGACGACTGTTTCTGTAATGAGATCGAAAGAGACTATGACATGAATATTAATAATTCATGCAGCCTAACAAGCGGCGTGCGCGCTCGTGCTCAGGTTTGTCTGAACTCGGGTGTCTTCTTTTTTTTTCTGCAGAAGTTGGAAACAAGAGAGATCCGTGTGGGCTGCCGACCTCGTTCCTCCCGTCAAGTTCACAAAGCTTTGCCAAAGGTTCGAGTGATTAAGAGGCGTTGCTATTCGCAGCGTGTCTCAAATAGCGGGGGGGGGGGGGATTACGTTTTGGCAGACTCTGTGACTTACAGAGTGGGAACAAAAGGGAGAAGGGTTCATCTTTTTGTTCCAATGAAAGAAAGCCACTTTATTTTGTCATTGTGCAGGTTACAATAAATTTTGTCTTCTGCATTTGGCCCATCCTACTGCACAGGAGCAGTGGGTAGCTGCAGCGCCCGGGGACCAACCCCAGTTCTTCTTTCCGCTGCCTTGCTCAGGGGGACAGACAGGAGTATTGACCCTAACATGCATGTCTTTTTGATGGTGGGAGGAAACCGGAGCACCCGGAGGAAACCCACGCAGACACGGGGAGAACACGCAAACTCCACACAGAGGACGACCTGGGACGGCCTGGGGTTCGAACCCAGGTTCTTCTTGCTGTGAGGCACCAGTGCTAATAACTGGGCCACCGTGCTGCTGTTCAGGCTTATGTCAATATAGCTTTGCTGTTTGGAGAGTCGCTGCTCCACCCCCTCTCCCGATCCGGGGAGGGCTGCAGACTACCGCATGCCTCCTCCGATACACGTGGAGTCGCCAGCCGCTTCTTTTCACCTGACAGGGAGGAGTCTCGCCAGGGGAACGTAGCGGGTTGGAGGATCACGCTATTCCCCTCAGTGCCCCGCTCCCCCTCGGCAGGCGGCCCGACCAACCAGAGGAGGCGCTAGTGCAGCGACCAGGACACATACCCACATCCGGCTTCCTACCCGTTGTCTGGGGACGCCCGACCAAGCCGGAGACAGGACAAGGATTTGAACCGACCATCCCTGAGGTGGTAGGCAGTGGAACAGACCGCTGCACTACACGGACCGGCACTTTAACCAATACCCTGATAGGAATGGTTTGGCTAGCCTGACACAAAAGGATGAGTAAATACGGACCCTTCACGGGAGCCATAACTTGCGAGACGAGCCCGTGTATGCGAGTCTCTGGTGAAGACGTGACCGGAAATCGGAGATGGCACAAAGAGCGCCATTATCTCACGTCAGTGTCCTATGCCGAGGAGATGATTGCAGTTTAGCTTCCGGAAGGATCGTGGCACGTAACACTTCCTCCCGTCAACTTCTGAGGCACGTGGGGGGGGGTAATTAGATGGCGCTTACATGATTAGGAATAATGAGGTGTTTCTTGTGTGAAGAACCTGGATCTGCCAGACGCACGCAGGGGTGTGACGGCGTATATATGCCGAACCTCCTGAACCTGGAGCAGAAGGACCTTCACGCGACTAAACGGAAGCCGGTCTTGTTTTATGTATGCGCTCTTCACACATACATGTGGATCAGGGAACAGGCGCAGATATAAATCGCCTGGAGGAACGCCTGCAGCATACTTAAGGTATGTTGCATGGAGATACTCCACCTCCCCACACCCCCCCACCCGCCATGGCACACGGGTTATTTTCTCTGAACACGGCAGCCGTTTTGTCACAGCTGATGCACAATTCGCTCCGAATCAAACGCCATTCTGATTGCTGTCAACGCAACACGCAGCATCCCCCCCCCCCTCAGGGGCAACAAGAAGAGGCAACCCCTGCCGCGGCTGTGACAAGCGATGGAAGTGGAGAGAGAGAGAGAGAGGACGCGGTGCGTCGTAGTCTCTCGTTCACTCGTCGAGCAGCGGGTCCGTTTTTGTTTCTCCCCAGCAAACACTACCCAGATAGCAACACTGATGTGGGCCAGACCCGTCACGTTATCCGGCCCACGTACCGCGAGGAACGATGGCAATTGGGTGGTCCGCTCCTGTGTGCCAGATCTGAGCCAGAACCAATGCCGCACGTGCCACATATTTGCCAACGGTGGGCCATATTTGTTGCGTGATATTTGGGCCACATTCACCATTTACCACACGGGCCACTTCAGGGTCACATCCGGATCACATGTTGCCCAGTGCACCGCCTCTGTGCCCAAAAAAGCCCCACATTTGAGTTGGCGTATTGGCGCCATATTTGCTGTTATGCATGTGGGCCACGTCAGGCTCACATCCATGTTGTCAGGGCCAGAAGAAGGCCAGCAGTGCCGCATCGCTGCCTGAAGTGGGCCACATCCGGATGCTATCTGGGTATTCGGCCCTTGTGAGGATGCTACAACAAAACCGTGCCGCCACAGGCCAAAACACGCACAACTCCATGACTGATGTCACCCAACAGTACTGTTTTTTTTTTTCATCCCTTCTTTTTTTTCCCCCCCCTCACAGGTTTTACTTCCCTGCTCTGAACTAATCCACAAATGTTAATAGTTCTGACAGAAGTGCTTACAAAGCCCCGGCAGCGATGGGAGAGCTGCGCTGCTGACGGCGGGGGGGTGGGGGTGGGTGGGGTGGGGTGGGGGGGTGACTTCCAAAGCGGCTCTGATGCCTCTCTCACGGGCGTCACGCGTGTCAAACGCACATTGTCATTCGCCTGTCGTGCGACCGAAACGGGGAGTCGGGAGCTGCGGCAACTTCCAGAAGCGTGTCTTGCAGAGATAAACGCGTGCGAGGGTCGCGGAGGCCAGAGGCCTCCTCCTCCTCCTCCTGCTCCTCCACCTCCTCCTCCACAGCTTCACTTTGAAGCCTGACACGCACAAGAAAGCCACTCTACACTTGTTACTGCACAAATCCATGACTACTACTACCACTACTGCTGGTAGTTTCGGCTGCCGCCGTTAGGGGTCGCCGCAGCGGATCATGCGTTTCCACCTCTTCCTGTCCGCTGCATCTTCCTCTGTCAGGAATTGAGGATCAGGGACACTTTATATGCAACGAGACATCGGACACTTATATCCAAAAACTACAAGAGCAACAAGAACACAGATGCAAACACATATATCTAAACTAACACAACAAATAAATAAATAAATAAATCACTGTCCAAGGGTGCGAACACCAGTCAGGGTGACTGACGGAACTGCCATTCTGCATGGGCTAGCAGTTAGCTTAGCCTGCCCCGCTTCCACGTCCTGTCACACCGCCCTCAGTGCTTCCTCCTCAGGTGCAGCTCCAGGCAGGGGCCGAGGTCCTTGGGCCCACCGGATGCAGCAGAACAGGCTCCCCCAGCTGATCCAACGCCAGATTTCCCAGACAGACACTCTCGATACCCCTCCCCGCACTCCACACGACGACACCAACAACAGAACATGCAAGGCCAGGCGAGGCCGCCACCACAACGCCCTCAGTGTTAGCGGAACTGCCGGTCTGCATGGGCTAGCAGTTAGCTTAGCCTGTCCCATCCTGTCAGACCGCCCTCGGCTGCAGCTCCAGGCAGGGCTGTGGTCCCTGGGCCAACAAGATGCAGCAGACCAAGCTCTCCCAGCTGATCCAGCGCCAGCTCTCCCAGCCATCTAACGAAGACAAAACTTAGATGCAGACGTGGACAAAGACACTGCGTGGACGGTACTGGGTGAGGCCGCCGCAAACGTGAATTCGCGCCGCCATCTTCCCACACCGGAAGCGGAAAAGCGTGACAGGTGACTGTCACACCAGCCACCTGCATGTCTTCCCTCACCACATCCATAAACCTCCTCTTCGGCCTTCCTCTTCTCCTCTTCCCTGGCAGCTCCATATTCAGCATCCTTCTCCCAATATACCCAGCATCTCTCCTCCACACATGTCCAAACCATCTCACTCTTGTCTCTCTTGCTTTGTCTCCACACCGTCCAACCTGAGCCGTCCCTCTAATATACTCGCTCCTAATCCCGTCCTTCTTCATCACCCCCAGTGAACATTTTATCATCTTCAACTCTGCCACCTCCAGCTCCACCTCCTGTCTTTTCGTCAGTGCCGCTGTCTCCAAAATATATACATAAAAATGCACAAATCTGAGACAATAATGTGTAAAAAGTAAACCGCTAAGGTGTGAAACCAGATAATGCAACTGCTCTGTTCTCTCACGATTTGGATGGAGTGCCATACAAATCACCGTTGGAGACCAACAAGTTCGAAAGCGGGCAGTCAAGTGCCGCCGTCCTCTCCACAGCCGACCCAGAACCAGATCCATTAAAACACCCTCAACATGAAAATCACTATTTAACGATTCCCCCTCTGTGTCGTGCGCGCTGCATGCGCATTTGACTCCGACTGGCTGGCGTTTGAAGGGTCCTTCCTGTCTACTCCGGATGAAGCCGAGAGCCAGAACATCTAAAAGCCTCCACATCAAGTTGGAGCTAATCCCAGGGGAACTTTATGCGCTTAAATGTTTGCAGCTTTAATATATATATATATATATATATATATATATATATATATATATATAATTATGGGGTTGAATATGTGACATGCAGCACAGAAAATGTAAATTGTGGGTATATGAAACTTGGCACAGACCACCGTCCTCCGCACTGAAGCCAGTGCCAAAAAAAAAAAAATACCCTCCATCTGTGCAGCAACAAATGCTGCTGGCCTCCGACATGATTAGATTATGACTTGAGAAGGAAACATTATCTTCTCCCTATCTGTTCTACACTATGGCCTTATTTTGATTAGCATATTCTAATTTAGCATAGTGGTCGGAGGTGGGGGATAAAATATGCATGTATGTAAATGTGTATGTAAAGCGTCGCAGGCTCGACTGGGGACACGTTGTGCAGGCAAGCTAATGAAGGGTTTGTCATGCTATACAAGTTGGACTCTCGAGATAAACTCACCGACGCGAGTAGCGGCCGTGCGCGCGCGCGCAAACGCACGTGCGCGCGCGTGCACACACACCAAATATATGCACTCACACGCGATTCACACGCACAACACACAAGCCTGCCTGAGGGTCGCCTGTTGTTTCTTGCCCTCGTTTTCTCGTTTTCTCTCGCTCAGATGTTGTTTCTCTCACCTTTATAACTATCTCTGTATCACACACACACGCACACGCACACGCACACACACACAGCACCGCCACCTCCTACCCATGTCTGGGCAAGGACACAGTCGGGCTGACTCATCCAGAATCGAGCTGTCATCTGTGTCACCTCAGGCCTGGACGACTGTGTATGTGTGTGTGTGTGTGTGTGTGTGCGCGTGTGTGTGTGTGTGCGTGTGTGTGCGTGTGTGTGTGTGACCTCTGGCTGGCAGCGTACGGAGGAGGTTAGTGCCGACATGTTCAGGCTGGGCTGTACGGGCGTTGGAGGCACAGGACTTGATTTGATCGTCATGTCAGAGACAGAGAGAACATGACTAACATTTATCTGCCTGCTGGTGTGCGCGCGCACGTGCGCGCGCGTCTGTCCGTCTATCTGTAACGACATAGCCCTCCTCTGCTTTAAGAGAGCCTGCCCACCACCAACCATCACCCACCCACTCAGTTGTGTGTGTGTGTGTGTGTGTGTGTGTGTGTGTGCATGCAGTCGCACACTCGTGTGCTTAAGTAATGAGGGGTGGCGGTTCGGAGGCTTATGGACGAAGCAAGTCCAGAGAAAGGAGGAGAACAACATGTAGAGAAAAGGATTTTAATGAGAAAATAAAAGCACATCACAGCAGTTCTTCCTTTATTTTTGGGGGGGGTGGCGGGTTCCAGCACATTCCCGCTTGGCAGAGTTCTCTCTAGAGCTTAAAAGACGACCGCCCTTCGAAACCAGCGGTCCCCAACCACCGGGCCACGGACCGGCACCGGGCTGCAAAGCATTTGCTACCAGACTGCCACGAAACCATATGATTCGGGGCGGCGGGGTGGGGGGTGGGGGTCCTGATTAATAAACATATAACATTGTAGGCTATTTGTGCAGTAATTACACTGAACTTAGCACGGTCTGTGTGTGCTGCACCTTTCCTCACCGTCCCCGGTCACGCCCACAACAGGGTGAGGGTGCTGATGTTGAACGTGAGTAATGCAGCGCACGTGGGGTCATCAGTCGGTCATCGCCCACTTACCTCCCTCCTCGATGTGTGTGCTGCACGTAGCTAACTAGCTAGCTAGCTACCATGAGTGCTGCTACTAGCTATCTAGCTAGCGCCCATGAGCGTTGCTCCTGGCTAACTCGCTAGCTACCATGAGATGAGTGTTGCTACTAGCTAACCAGCTAGCTACCCTGAGTGTTGCTACTAGCTAAGTAGCTAACGCCCATGAGTGTTGCTGCTGGCTAACTCGCTAGCTACCACGAGATGAGTGTTGCTACTAGCTAACTAGCTAGCTACCCTGAGTGTTGCTACTAGCTAGCTACAGTGAGTAAAAAACAATCGTCCCTTGATTTTCTTCGGGAGAGGTAGGGGAGCTAAAAGGTCTAACGACAATGAAAACGCAGAGACAGCAGAGGCCCAGACTGCAAACAAGAAAGCTTCCTTCAAAAGGAAATACGACCAGTCGTACCTAAAATATGCCCTCATTACGACCGATGACTAATGTGTTTTGGCCGTCTTGCTGCAGGGAAACAAGCCCAGCTCTTCCACTGATTCAGTGATATCACTGAGTTGCAACGTTTTTAATAAATTCATGCCAGGAAAATATGCACCTTGTGTTTAATATCCACCCATCCTTCCATTTTCCAAGCCACTTATCCTAACCGGGGTTGCGGGGATGCTGGAGCCTATCCTAGCAGTCACTGGGCGGCAGGAGGGGAAACACCCTGGACTGGACAGGCCGCCAGGCCATCGCAGGGCCAACACATCCACACCTAGATACCATTAAGGACGGCCGATTCACCTGACCTACATGTCTTTGGACTGTGGGAGGAAACCGGAGCACCAGGAGGAAACCCACGCAGACACGGGGAGAACATGCAAACTCCACTGAGAGGACGAACTGGGATGCCCCCAAGGTTGGACTACCCCAGGGGTCAAACCCAGGACGTTTTTGCTGTCAGGCGACAGCTCTAACCACTGCACCACCATGTCGCCCTGTTTAATATCCAAACGTTAATTAAACGTTATGATGCTATTGCTTACAAAGCTAACCTGTATTCCGGATGGGATTATGATTAACAACCCCTAACAACAATATTGTCAATAATATATCAGGCCGCTGTGCAATAAAGGTTGGGGACCATTGCTGTGCTCTAAACTCAGCACACTAGTCGACTACACAGAGGCCTTTCCCCGTCGGTGTCTCTGCTGTCACAACTGAACATGCAAACCCACACAAGCAAAACCTCTCCTACAAGCATCTGGGCAACAGACAGGCCTATTAGCCCAAAGGGCCTCGCAGTGCCAAAATAACAACTGCAGCATATGCCTGCGTAATAATTGCATTAATGTTGAACATGTCTCTCCGGGGGGTGGCTGCGGTTGACGACTAAGAGGGAATTACAGCTTATTCTTGAAAGCATGAAATCGGAGTTTTTGCAAATTTTGGAATAGGAGTGGTACTGCTAATGATCACCAACCACGTGGTGATAAAGAAGGAATTAATACTCATCGCGGATACCTCGTTCATTTTGGGAAACAGAGGTCTTGGGGTAACTTCTCGCGAGATGTGCGTCTTCGCCTAAGGAGTCTCACGGAAAGCTGTGAGTGCTGAATGTGTCCTCAGATCTCGTATGTTTCTGCATCAGTACTGCAGAGACCGCTTACTTCTGCTACGATTGCAATGGAAATTCCATCCATTTATCCATCCATCCGTTATCCATGCCGCTTATCCCAACCGGGGTCGCGGGATGCTGGAGCCTATCCCAGGAGTCACTGGGTGGCAGGCGGGGATACACCCTGGACAGGCCGCTAGACCATCACAGGGCAAACACACAAATAGGGACATTTTAAAATGGCTGATTCAGCTGACCTACATGTCTTTGGACTGTGGGAGGAAACCCACGCAGACACGGGGAGAACATGCAAACTCCACACAGAGGACGACCCGGGACGACCCCCAAGGTTGGACTACCCCGGGGCTCGAACCCAGGACCTTCTTGCTGTGAGGCGACCGCGCGAACCACTGCGCCACGGTGCCGCCCTTGCAGTGAAAGTACCAGGAAATATCCAGTTCCCTCCACTTTACTTTGTATTGTTGGGAAAAAGGTCAACTGGCATGTAAATGAATGCACCACCGTGCCATGCTGCATCACAACACCAACTCATATGGACACGTTTGTTGTCATAAAAAGACCTTTGCACAAGTTGGAGAAAGTCTTGAAGTTGACTATACAACCTCCTTCCGGCAAAATCCAGGTGAGCAGGGTGTGTTGTGGCAGACACGGGGATCGCCGGTTCGAATCCCCGTGTTACCTCCGGCTTGGTCGGGCGTCCCTATTTGGCCGTGTGTGCGGGTTGGGGAGCCGGATGTGGGTATATGTCCTGGTCGCTGCAGTAGCGCCTCCTCTGATTGGTTGGGGTGCCTGATCTGGGGGGGGGGTAGCGTGATCCTCCCACGCGCTACGTCCCCCTGGCGCAACTCCTCACTGTCAGGTGAAAAGAAGCGGCTGGCGACTCCCCGTGTATCGTAGGAGGCACGTGGTAGTCTGCAGCCCTCCCCGGATCCCCAGAGGGGGTCGGAAGAGTGGGGCAATTGTGGCGGATAAAATTGGGGAGGAAAAAGGGGGGGAGGGGGACAATCCAGGTGAGCTTGTTTTGACTGAGGAGCAGGTTCAGGATCAGTACATCACCGAGAGCTGGTGGACTCGTTAGGGCGTTCGAACGTTTCATCTTGATGATAAACCGTTTAGCGGGGCGAGGCGGACGGACCCGGTGAGGCGAGACAGACCCGCTGCCCCCCCGAAAACATCCCATTTAACGAGCACGTCACCTCGTGCAGTTGCAGCATGTTTTCCCGCCCCACAGCGAAACACAACGAAGACTTAAGGTGCGCCGGGCCACGCGGCGACGCGTGTCCAAATATGCCGGCCGGCGAAACTCTCTCATGAGTGAGCACGACGAGACACACACACACACACACATACACACACACGCATATGCGTGTGCGCCGTCGCGTACACGCGCAGGATTCCACGCTGCTGAGCGCACACCCATGCGGACGCGCACTTAAGCCACGAGCATAAACAACCCCATGGCTAAATCGGCCCCTCAGAAACACACACACACACGCACGCACGCACACACACACCCACACACGCATATGCGTGTGCGCCGTCGTGTACACGCGCATGATTCCACGCTGCTGAGCGCACACCCATGCGGACGCGCACTTAAGCCACGAGCATAAACAACCCCATGGCTACATCGGCCCCTTACAAACACACACACACACACACACACACACACACACACACACACACACACACACACACACACACACGCACACGCACACGGGTTTCTGTGCCCGGCGGACATGCATTAGAATGCAGGATGGAGGGATAATGTGGTTTGAGCAATCAAGGAGCCGGCAGACCCGCTCCTCTGCTGAATTAAAGATAAGCCCAAACACCTTGAGACGCCAGATTAGAGGCCCATATGTGAGGGTAAGGGATCCAAAAAAACCGCGCGCGCGCCCATGTGCGCGCACGTGTGAACGTGCACCTCTTCGCCCGTGTGCCTCCTTTGAATGTCAGCGCACATATATCGTACCAGATGGTGTGTGTGCGTGTGTGTGCGTGTGTGTGTGTGGGAGGTACATGGTTTACCAAAAAAATGTACAAACACAAGTGTTGAAAGATAACAGTGATTAAAGGTATAAGCGAAGGTACACTCCAGATCTGACAGGTTGTTAACTTGTCCCTTTGAATGAAGCGTGTGATCCAGCTCGTAGTACACTTTGTTGAGACTGCAGAGCGACGAACCAACCCAGCACATAAGAACTCCGCGGTTACAACTCGTCTACTGTAATCGAGCACAGTTAGTCATTCTGTCTGGACTACGACACACTACTTTCAGAGGGAGACGGAGCTCTAATCCAACTAAACACGTGTTCCGTCCACACACTTCTGTTTGCTTGTCATTTTAGCAATGCATTCAAGTCATTTCCTCTATATAAACAAGCCTCCCAACAAGGGGATCCCGGGTTCGAGTCCCCGGGTTACTTCCGGCTTGGTCGGGCGTCCCTACAGACACAATTGGCTGTCTCTGTGTATGCGAAACCGGATGTGGGTATGTGTCCTGGTCACTGCACTAGCGCCTCCTCTGGTCGGCCGGGGCGCCTGTTCGGGGTGGGGGACTGGGTGGAATTGCGTGATCCTCCCACGCGCTATGCCCCCTGGCGAAACTCCTCACTGTCAGGTGAAAAGAAGCGGCTGGTGACTCCATGTGTATCGGAGGAGGCATGTGGTAGTCGGATCGGCAGAGGGGGGTGCAGCAGCGCTCGGGACGGCTCGGGAAAGCAGGGTAAGTGGCCGGATACAATTGGGGAGAAAAGGGGGGGAAGAAGAAAAATAAGTGGTGCCACTAAAACTACGAAGACTGAATGACTCAAACTTGTGAATTATTTTTAGAAGCTGATATTTTTTTGTGCCACAAATATTTAAAAAGCTAGGGCTTAAGCCAGTGAGAAAACTCTAGAGCTTCTGTCAAGGCTCAGCATTTTCGGTTTTTACCGATTTTCACCGACAAATAGCCAGATATTTTTAAAAGAAGCGGATCGGTTTAAACTGATTTTCACCCGGATTTTACGTTTCCACGGATCCAGAAGGTGTTCCTGTTCATGTGAGGTTATGCAACAGTGTCCTCTTGTGGCGAATGTCGGCATGCTGGATGGCTTTGAAAAATAAAACCGAAATTTTCTTGTTCCTGTTCGTGTGAGGTTATGCAACAGTGTCCTCTTGTGGCGAATTTCGGCATGCGGGATGGCTTTGAAAAATAAAACCGAATTTTTTTTTGTTCATGTTCGTGTGAGGTTTCGCAACAGTGTCCTCTTGTGGCAAAATTCGGCATGCTGGATGGCTTTGAAAAATAAAACCGAAATTTTTTTTTGTTCCTGTTCGTGTGAGGTTATGCAACAGTGTCCTCTTGTGGCGAATTTCGGCATGCTGAATGGCTTTGAAAAACAAAAACCGAAAAAAAGGTGTTCCTGTTCGTGTGAGGTTATGCAACAGTGTCCTCTTGTGGCGAATTTCGGCATGCTGGATGGCTTTGAAAAATAAAACCGAATTTTTTTTGTTCCTGTTCGTATGAGGTTATGCAATAGTGTCCTCTTGTGGCAAAATTCGGCATGCTGGATGGCTTTGAAAAATAGAAACCGAAAACGCTGACCCTTGGCTGTTGTATACCACTTCTTAAAGAGGGGGTTGGCGATCCTGGGCGGAAGTTAGCAGGAGCTAGCGGTATTTTTGAAAACATACAGTAAAATAATACCCCCCCCCAACCACCCACCACGTTACGTCTGCCTAAGAGAGTCATAAACGTGAAAACTAATTGACAGCATATAGGGACCAATAGAGACGCCGGTTAGCAATGAACCCTCCTGATTGGCTGATACGGGGCAGGTAAATGTTCTGTTTCCCTTTACAGCGTCTACAGCGGCCACAGAGAATGGACCATTTTTCCTAAACACCAACGTTTGTCCAAACACTGTACAAACGTTATAAATCAAAATCGCTGACACCCACTTTAAGCCTACGTCGTCTTCGGTAGTAGCAAGGTGGTGCTGCTCCTGTAGTACTGCAGGTGGTGTTCCGGACGGACAAGTGGAATTAGCCAGCACACCATTTTCACCCGAGGCTCTGTAACATTCTGCAGATAAAACTTCCCAGTAACGCTTGGTAATACCCCAACACACAGAACATTTTCTTGTTGCCCTGTGAGGGAGCATTTTATCAAAAAAGTACAATTCCGCGGCCTCGCCTGAAGCTGCGAAACCTCAGATTCAAGGGCGTGTATGCGGATAAGGCCTCGTGCATTTGAAGGGTTGCGGCGTTGTACATATTGGTAAGATAAAATAAAAAAAATGTGTGTACATGTTAACTGCAGTCATGCTTATCTTGCCCCGAGTGTGTGTACGACTGAGTGTTATCGCCGGGGGGGGGGGGGCAATAGAGTGCATCACGCCGCTACTGTCAAAAAGCATCTCCGCTGGAACGTTACCATACCCTCCGATGAATTAAAGGCGCAGCGCCCCGCTTTAGTTTGCCATGTTTAATATGCTATGAGCACGCTTTGTGTTGCACTCAACATTTGCGGCAACCTTCTGCTCGGTTGCTCTGGGTTTACACCCTGTTACCCACCCTGAACTGCTGCTCGGGGCAAGAGTCACGGCTTTAACGTCGGGAGACACTCCAGCCTACGGCGTCGCCAGAGCGAACCTTGAGAGAGAGAGATAGCAGATCTGCAAAGAACAACTGCGGACTATGAATAGAGGAGGGCTTCAACGGAAACTCCAACCCACGGAGGACGCGGCGAGGCATCCGGGCCATCGTGGATTAGGAAAAGCGTGAATAACACACAGCGGACACCAGCCAACAACACGGCCAAGCTAGCAGCAGAATTTAACGGCTCTTTTGCTGGGTTTGACAAAGACAATAGCCAACCTCCAGTCGTTTTCAAGCTGTTGGGAGACCCGCTGACCCCCGCTCTACACACTGCAGAGGTGCAGCGGACACGTGGGAATGGGAAGCAGCGGGGCCTGGTGGTGTACAAGGCTGTGTACTCCAGGCCTGTGCTGACCAGCTAGCAGAGGGATTTGCATCCGTTTTCAACCTCTCTCTATCCTTATGCACAGCACCCGCATGCCTCAAATCCAGCACCATTGTGCCCGCCCCCCCCAAAAAAAATCTATCGTAACCTGTCCCAATGACCATCAGCTGGCTGCTCTCACCTCTGTCATTTCAAAAGACTACTATTCACCCACGTCAAAAACACCATCCCAGCAGATCTAGATCAAAACCAGGTTACCTACTGGGCAAAGAGATGGACTGAGGACGCCATTTTTGTGGCTCTAAATCCAGCCCTTTCTAACCTGGAAAGACCCAACACCTACATCAGGATGCTCTTTGTTGATTACAGCTCAGTGTTTAGCACCATCATACCCAACAAGCTGGTCGACAAGCTCCACAAACTAGGCCCAACTCCCTCCATATGCAGTTAGATACTGGCCTTCCTCATCAACCGACCCAGGGCTGTAAGACCGGGCAACCACAACATCATCCACCTTCATCCTTAGCACCGGCGTCCCCCAGGGCTGTGTACTGAGCCCCATCCTTTATTCACTGTTCACACATGACTGCCAGCCCATCCACAACTCAAACACTATTGTTAAGTTTGCGGATGATACGACAGTCGTCCGGTTCACATCAGACAACGACGAATAACAACCTGGTCTTAATCACCAAAAAGACCAAGGAGATTATTGTGGACTTTAGGACCTCCAAGAAGATCACACACAGCCCTGTCCACATCAACACAGGAGCTGTGGAGATACTCCCCAGCTCCAGGTTCCTGGGAGTCACCATCACAGGGGACCCCTCCTGGGCTGACAACACGTCAGCAGTATGGTGGGTAAGGCACAACAATACCTCTATTTTCCGAGGAGGCTAAGGAGAGACAACCTCCCACAGGAGCTGCTTGTCAGCTTTTATAGACGCACCACAGAGGGGGGCTCTCACAAACTGCATGACAACCTGGTACAGCAGCTGCACCAAAGCTGACAAAAAAGCCCTCCAGCATGTTGTGGAAACAGTACAGGACGTCGTTGGCATTGAGCTGCCTTCACTAGAACAGCTTCACAGCACTCGCCGTGTAAGGAAGCCTAAGAACATCATGAAAGACATCACACACCCTGGACACCATCCGTTTCATCTCCTCCCATCAGGTAGGCGCCTCAGATCAACCCGCACACACTGACAATCTAGACTGAACAACAGCTTCTTCCCCGAAGCTGTGGCACTAATGAACTCACATATATCTCCTCAGTCAGGCGAGACGGATGTGCTGCCACCATTTGGGCACGTGCAATATTTGCATAATTTACCCACATGTCACTTTAAGCCACTTCACATCGGCCCACCCCGCCTTTACCTCCTTTATGTCTTCTATATTCTTTGTATGCACCGTTTGAGGTTGACACAACTGCAATTTCATCGTGCTTGCACAACGGCAATAAAGTTCTTGAATCTTTCCCCCCTTTTTTTCTCCCCAATTGTACCTGGCCAATTACCCCACTCTTCCCAGGCGTCCCGCTCGCTGCTCAGCCCCCCCCTCTTCTGATCCGGGGAGGGCTGCAGACTACCACGTGCCTCCTCTGATACATGTGGAGTCGCCAGCCGCTACTTTCCCCCTGACAGTGAGGGGTTTCACCAGGGGGATGTAGCGCGTGGAAGGATCACGCTATTCCCCCTCCACCCTGAACAGCCGCCCCGACCGACCAGAGGAGGCGCTAGTGCAGCGACCAGGACACATACCCACATCCGGCTTCCCACCCGCAGACTCGGCCAATTGTGTATGTAGGGACGCCCGACCAAGCCGGAGGTAACACGGGGATTCGAACACGCGATCCCCGTGTTTGTAGGCAGCGGGGTAGCCCGGTAGGCTACCCGGTCGCCCAAAGTTCTTGAATCTTGAACAGTTAGTCTGTAAGACATTTATTTATTGTTATTTTTTTAGAGAGATACAATTATGGGTCCTAACCCAGTTATTTTTTCCATTGCCTTGCTCAAGGGCACAGACAGGAGTACTAACCCTAACATGCATGCCTTTTTTGATGGAGGGAGGACACCGGAGCACCCGGAGAAACCCCACCGCAGACACGGGGGGGAGAACATGCAAACTCCGCACACAGAGGACGACCTGGGACGACCCCGCAAGGCTGGACTACCCCTGGGGTTCAAACCCAGGACATTCTTGCTGGGAGGCGACAGCGCTAACCACTGCACCAGTAGAAAAGAAAGACACGATGACTAGAATAGACATGTTGAGTTTGCTAGCTCACGTCATTTCCTGTTGATTAATTTCCTTCCTGCGTCGCTTCCACAACACGCGGACATGACAGCAGTAGTTAGATCAGCTAAATGGGACGGTGCTCCCACAGTCAGTTGGCGGGAAGGATGAATGTCAGCTTGTATTTCCGCGGCATATTATCCCTGCACACCTCGTCCTCCCTCTGTGTCATTGGCAGCTGACCAGGTGTAAACACCGCGAGGCCGTGGAGGCCGTCTCGTCAACACAACTGAAACGAACACCGTCCCCGCGTCAGCGTGGCGGTGGTGATGTGGCGAGGTGGGGAAAACCATCCCAGCTCTTGTCAGCGTGATCTGAGCTGAGATGCGGGTTTTGAAAACGCAGGAGATCCTCATCCAAAACCAACACCGAGCGCAATTACATACTTTGCACCACTGGCGAAATACAGCGGTGGTGCAAGAGCCAGATGGAGAACACAGGAGAGGAGAAACGGGTTCAGTAGCCATGAATATGTCGTTGGGGCGTTAGTTATTGTAACTCTGCAGGGCATCCGGGGGGGGCATAGCTTTGCCTACCAACACGGGGATCGCCGGTTCGAATCCCCGGGTCACCTCCGGCTTGGTCGGGCGTCCCTACAGACACAGCTGGCCGCGTCTGCGGGTGGGAAGCCGGATGTGGGTATGTGTCCTGGTCGCTGCACTAGCGCCTCCTCTGTTTAGTCGGGGCGCCTGTTCGGGGGGGTGGGGGTGGAATAGCGTGATCCTCCCACGCGCTACGTCCCCCTGGCGAAACTCCTCACCGTCAGGTGAAAAGAAGCGGCTGGCGACTTCACATGTATTGGAGGAGGCATGTGGTAGTCTGCAGACCCCCCCCCCCTGGATCGGATCAGCAAAGGGGGTGGAGCAGCAACCGCGATGGCCCGGAAGAGTGGGGTAATTGGCTAAGTATTATTCGGAGTAAAAAGGGGCAACCCCCCCCCCCAAAAAAAGACAACATATACAAAAGTTAACTTTTAATAATTCCATCACTGGTGTAAACGCTATAGAGTTATACGCCAAGAGCTTATTAATTGCAATTTTTTTTAACTGATTGAAAAATCCACCACGTGGTTTCTCCACGGAGGATCGCGCAGCCAGAATTCACCGAAGAGGCGAGGAGAGCGGGGGAACGTCGAGGTCTTGATAAGTCTAAATGTAAAGCTGATGCAAATTGTGTTGCACTTTCACAATCCGCATTACGCTCAGAAATGACGTAAATGAGACGTGTTCATTGATTTGTAATTTGGGCGCAGCTGCAGAGGACGTGGAGTCTGGGAGGGGAGCGCTGGGGCGAGACGGAGCATTAAGCAGCCTGAGAGCGCTGCCACCTTTTTCCTCAACAGGAAGGACTTTTCTTTTCTTTTTTTTTCACTCAGTGTTTCTGATTTGCACTGAGCCCGGAGGGGTGACAATGACGTAATTTGATTATAAAGTGCACGTGGGGTTTTGTACTCCGCACGCGCGCTCCCGCCGAGGTCGAGTGTGCCGGCTCTTGGAGCATCCGAAAACGACAAGAGGAATCAGGAACACTTGGACATTTCATTTCATGTACTTGCATATATGAAATGAAACATATATCCAAAAAACTACAAGAACTCATAAATCAAAATACATTAAAAAAAAACATCACTGTCCAAGAGAACGATGACTGTCGGAACTGCTCGTCTGCATGGGCTAGCCGTTAGCTTAGCCTGCCCCGCTTCCGCGTCCTGTCAGACCGCCCTCGGTGTTATCGGTACTACCGGTCTGTATGGGCTAGCCGTTAGCTTAGCCTGCCCCGCTTCTGCGTCCTGTCAGACCGCTCTCGGTGTTATCGGTACTGCCGGTCTGCATGGGCTAGCCGTTAGCTTAGCCTGCCCCGCTTCTGCGTCCTATCAGACCGCCCTCGGTGTTATCGGTACTGCCGGTCTGAATGGGCTAGCCGTTAGCTTAGCCTGCCCCGCTTCTGCGTCCTGTCAGACTGCCCTCGGTGTTATCGGTACTGCCGGTCTGCATGGGCTAGCCGTTAGCTTAGCCTGCCCCGCTTCCGTGTCCTGTCAGACCAACCTCAGTGTTATCGGTACTACCGGTCTGCATGGGCTAGCCGTTAGCTTAGCCTGCCCCGCTTCCGCGTCCTGTCAGACCGCCCTAGTTGTAATCGGTACTGCCGGTCTGCATGGGCTAGCCGTTAGCATAGCCTGTTCCGCTTCTGCGCCCTGTCAGACCGCCCTCGGTGTTATCGGTACTGCCGGTCTGCATGGGCTAGCCGTTAGCTTAGCCTGCCCCGCTTCCGTGTCCTGTCAGACCGCCCTCGGGGTTTTCTTTTGGAGGCACGCAGCTCCAGGCAGGGCCGTGGTCCCTGGGCCCACAGGGCGCAGCAGACTAAGCTCTCCCAGCCGATCCAACGGCTGCTCTCTCAGCCATCAAACAAAGACACAAACTTGAGGGCCCAGACACACCAAACCTACATCACAGAACCAGCAGCGACGACTGTTGCGTCGCCTCACGTCGCCTGCGCCTGAGCCAGAAAGTAGCACTTGAACACACAGCAAAGACTACAGCCAACAAAACTAGTCTGTACGTTCTGCGCCTGCGTGAGGGGAAACAACTCACCAATCCAGCAGGTGGCGGTAGTCTGTATTCATCATTCAAAATTTGAAACCGGAAGACCCAAGACTGCGGATATACAAGCCGCTAGCTAACAACACCACAAACAGTTACAGTTTCTAAAGAGCTCAATGGCCAAAAATAAAAGCTGCCGACAGGGGTCAGACTCGTGCCAACGGTGCGGGACACACCGCAAAAACTAGGGCCACAGACGCTCACCGACATTGGCCGTCACGGCCTTTAGACGTGCACGGACGTGAATTAGCGTCGCCCTCTTCCCACGCTGGAGGTGGGTGAGGCCGCTGCGAACGTGAAATCGCGCCGCCATTGTTAAGTTCTTTCATTCATTCGTTCCTTATCCAAACCCCTTACCCTTACTCGGGGTCGCGGGGATGCTGGAGCCTATCCCAGCAGCTACTGGGCGGCAGGCGGGGAGACACCCTGGACAGGCCGCCAGGCCATCACAGGGCCCATTGTTGAGTTGAGTTAATCAGAGCCCTCGACATGGGATTTTCCCCCCCTACATCTCAAACTCATTCATGTAACTTTAGTCACATGTTCGAAGGGCACTGTTGATCCATTTGTTAACTTCGACAGCAATTTTGTTTGCATGATAAATTAACCTTAACAACAGCTTTCATAGAGCAGTGTTTAAAGCTCGAACACACGTGTGCCGTCCACACATTGATACAGTAACACATTCAGATACATCGTAACACATTCAGATACATCTACACTAACACATTCAGATACATCGTAATACATTCAGATACATCTACACTAACACATTCAGATACATCTACACTAACACATTCAGATACATCTACAGTAACACATTCAGATACATCTACAGTAACACATTCAGATACATCGTAACACATTCAGATACATCTACAGTAACACATTCAGACACATCTACACTAACACATTCAGATACATCTACAGTAACACGTTCAGATACATCTACAGTAACACATTCAGACACATCTACACTAACACATTCAGATACATCGTAACACATCCAGATACATCTACACTAACACATTCAGATACATCTACAGTAACACATTCAGATACATCTATAGTAACACATTCAGATACATCTATAATAACACATTCAGATACATCTACACTAACACATTCAGATACATCGTAACACATTCAGACACATCTACACTAACACATTCAGATACAACCTAACACATTCAGATACATCTACAGTAACACATTCAGATACATCTGCACTAACACATTCAGACACATCTACAGTAACACATTCAGATACATCGTAACACATTCAGATACATCTACAGTAACACATTCAGATACATATACAGTAACACATTCAGACACATCTACAGTAACACATTCAGACACATCTACACTAACACATTCAGATACATCGTAACACATTCAGATACATCTACAGTAACACATTCAGATACATCTACAGTAACACATTCAGACACATCTACAGTAACACATTCAGACACATCTACAGTAACACATTCAGATACATCTACACTAACACATTCAGATACATCTACACTAACACATTCAGATACATCTACACTAACACATTCAGATACAGCTACAGTAACACATTCACATACATCTACACGAACACATTCACATACATCTACAGTAACACATTCACATACATCTACACTAACACATTCAGATACATCGTAACACATTCAGATACATATACACTTACACATTCAGATACATCTACAGTAACACATTCAGACACATCTACTCTAACACATTCAGATACATCGTAACACATTCAGACACATCTACACTAACACATTCAGATACATCTACACTAACAAATTCAGATACATCTACACTAACACATTCAGACACATCTACACTAACACATTCAGATACATCTACAGTAACACATTCAGACACATCTACAGTAACACATTCAGATACATCGTAACACATTCAGATACATCTACACTAACACATTCAGACACATCTACAGTAACACATTCAGATACATCTACAGTAACACATTCAGATACATCTACACTAACACATTCAGATACATCGTAACACATTCAGATACATCTACACTAACACATTCAGATACATCTACAGTAACACATTCAGATACATCTACAGTAACACATTCAGATACATCTATAGTAACACATTCAGATACATCTACAGTAACACATTCAGATACATCTACACTAACATATTCAGATACATCTACAGTAACACATTCAGATACATCTACAGTAACACATTCAGATACATCTACACTAACATATTCAGATACATCTACAGTAACACATTCAGATACATCTACAGTAACACATTCAGACACATCTACAGTAACACATTCAGATACATCGTAACACATTCAGATACATCGTAACACATTCAGATACATCCACAGTAACACATTCAGATACAACTACACTAACACATTCTGATACATCGTAACACATTCAGATACATCTACAGTAACACATTCAGACACGCTGAGGGCATAAAAAGACTGCACAATATTTAAGGCAACGTTTAAAGGAATAAAATCAAACGTGTGAGATATCACTGCATTTGCAGAATTAATCAACTCCCCGCCTGTATCTTACAAGGATCATTGTATGCTTCAGCCGCTTGCTGGCATTAAATACCGGGCTTTCCTCCGCATGCACTGCTCAAAAACTAAGCTGCATTGACAACTTCAGCCTGTCTTGGGAGCAACGAGGCTGTTTCACATTGGACAGGGTTCATCTAAACAGGGTGGGGGTGCACACCCTTGCTGCCAACCGCCGGTAATTGGAAAGGGGTCAGGAAAATCTGGGGAAAAAGTAGAGCAATCTTTTTTCCCCCCTTTTCTCCCCATGTGTAACCGACCAGTTACCCCGCTATTCTGAGCCGTCCTGGTTGCTGCTCCACCCCCATCCGCCCATCGGGGGAGGGTTGCAGACTACCACATACCTCCTCCGATACATGCGGAGTCTCCAGACGCCCCCCACCCCCCAGTTCCCTCTCCTCCCGAACGGGCGCCCCAACCGACCAGAGGAGGCGCTAGTGCAGCCACCAGGACACATACCTACATCCGGCTTCCCACCCGCAGACACGGCCAATTGTGTCTGTAGGGACGCCCGACCAAGCCGGGGGTAACACGGGGATTCGAACTGGCGTGTTCTACACACAGTACCTTCCAACACGTCTATCGCACTACTGATTCCAGGGCTCGGACCCTTTTAGTTGACTGGTTAGCCCAGTCGTCTGTAGTCCGGGCTTTCCGGGTTTTGGTTCCCGGCTACCCCGTGTTGGTAGGCAACGCAACAGACCAGTGGGCTATCCGGACACCCAGAGCAATCTCTCCTACCCAGGGCAACAAGGACAATGTCGTGGATCACCCCCCCATCCCCCCCCACTCCTCCCTCCTCGCCTCTCAGACATATCTCAAACAAGCTAAGGACGCAGATAAAAGGGATTGACGAGACGTGGCACCAAAAGTTCCTGCTTATGAAAAATAAAGCCAGGGCCTGCTACCTACTAGCACCAACTCGGTCCTCACCCCAACCCCCCTTTCAGCTCATCTTTCCCTCTGATTACTGGGTATGGACCCACTGCCGCTGATACGGCCCACCCCCAGACAGCGAGGAGCAGCCCCCGAGTTCTGCAAATCCTGTTCTGACCAGCCGGAGGGAGCACAAGGTGTACTTAGAGCGCTCAGCTTCTTCATGCTATCTGACTCCAGTTGTAGGCCAGCAGCCACAATCTGTCGCCACAAGTTGGGTAGATAATAGTTTTAACGCACTAAATTTAGCATTACTAAAGATCAGGTCTTTGGCAAGAAAAACATGTTTAATTAATGATGTTATCATCACAAACAATCTCAATTGTATGTTTTAACTGAAAGTTGTTTAGACGAAGGTACCAGCACAACTGTTCTGGTCGAGCCAGCCCTCCCAGCATCAGGTATGTGATCCAACCAGAGAGCACAAGAAAGGAGGTGGAGTTACCTCTCTGTTTAATGACTTGCTCCCAATGCAAGAAGACATCTTATGGAAACTGTGCTTCATTTTGAATATGTGACTCTTCAGCCGAATCCCTCTTCTCAGCCAGAACATTAAATCCTCTGACAGGTAAATTAATATCACTGATTATCTCGTTACAATGGCACCAGTCAAGTCAAGTCAATTTTAGCTGTATATCCCATTATCACTAATTGCAAATGTGCCTCAGTGGGCTTTACAGCGACACAACATCCTGTCCTTAGACGCCTGCATCGTTAAGGGCCAACTCCCTTAAAAAATAAATAAATAAATAAAAAGCTTTAAACAGGGGGAATAATCAGGAAGGAACCTCAGGGAGAGCAACAGAGGGGGGGGGGGATCTCTCTCCCAAGATGGGAAACGTGCAATGGATGTTGCGTTTACACAATTTACACAACACAACATTGTGAAGTCTGATCTAATGTGGATAGGAAACCAAAGAAAGGTGTAGAATTGGTGTAATATGGCTGAATGTTCTAGTTTTAGACAGGATTCTAGGCTGCATCCTTTTAAACATCTGAAGACTTTTAGTACTAGCATGTGGTAGACCTGAAAACAGAACATTACCGTAATCAAGCGTGGCTGAAACAAATACATGGATTAGAGTCTCTGCGTCAGCCCTGGGCAGGAAAGACCAGATTTTTAGCCATGCCAGGGCTGGAATATATTAAGCAGCAGCTGAAAAGCCATTGCTCGAAGTTGATGTGTTGGAAGCAGGAAAAACGGGCAAGCATAAGGATCTGAGCTACTTTGACAAGGGCCACATTGTGATGGCTAGATGACTGGGTCAGAGCATCTCCAAAATGGCAGGTCTTGTGAGGTGTTCCCAGCATGCCGTGGCCAGTAACTACCAAAAGTGGTCCAGGGAAGGGCAACCGGTGACCCGGTGACAGGGTCAAGGACCCCCAAGGCTCAATGATGTGTGCGGGGTGCAAAAGATCGCCCTTCTGGTCCCAATCCCATGGAAGAGCTACTGTAGTTCAAATTGCTGAAAAATGTGATTACTGGCTATGACAGACAGGTGTCCGAACACATAGCGCGTCACAGGTTGCTGTGTATGGGGCTGTGCATACCGGTCAGGGTGCCCGTGCTGACCCCTGTCCATCGCCAAAACCACATACAATGGATACATGATCATTAGAACTGGACCTTGGAGCAATGGAAGAAGGTGGCCTGGTCTGATGAATCACGTTTTATTTTGCATCATGTGGAGGACCAGGATCCTATGCATCCTTTACCTGGGGAAGAGATGGCACCAGGATGGACTTTGGGGAGAAGGCAAGCCGGCCGAGGCTGCACACATTGTTCAGGAATGGTTTGAGGAACATGATGAAGAGCTCAAGGTGCTGCCTTGGCCTTCAAATTCCTCAGATCTCAATCTGATTGAGCATCTGTGGGGTGTGCCAGAAAAACAAGTCTGATCCATGGAGGCCCCACCTTGTAAGTTACAGGACTTAAAGCAAGGGATCGTCAACTTTTTTTTTTGCACAGTGGACCTGTTTAATATTGAAAATATTCTAATGGACCGGCCGGTGGGGCGATTACGCCTGGAATATAGATTAGGTTTGTAAGTCAATAGCATCATAACTTTTAATTAATGTTTAGATATCAAACATGGGGTATATATTTTCCTCGCAATAATATATTAGAAACATTGCCACTCACCAACTTCACTCAATCAGTGAGAGCCCGGGGCTTGTTTACTTGCAACAAGATGGTCATGACATGCGAGTTATTGGTTGCAATAAAACCATATTTAAGTACGACTCCATCGTACCTCATCATACCATCACACCCTCTTTTCTGGCAGTCTCAGCCTCTGCTGTCTCCGTGTTATCATCCTCATTACACCTTTTATGTTCCCTACTTCTTCCAAAGAAACGCTCAAGAAACGTCTGTTTTTTTACTCATGGTAGCTAGCTAGTAGCAACACGCACATCGAGTAAGTAAGGGGTGGATGACCGACTGACTGACGACCTCGCTTGCGTTGCATTACTCAAGTTCAACATCAGCATCTTCATCCTGCTGTGGGCGTGACGGGGAACGGTGAGGAAAGGTGCAGCACAGAGAGACCATGCCAATTCAATGTGATTACCACACAAATAGCCTATAATGTGATATGTTTATGATTCAGTGGCCCAGCGGTTGGGCACTGCTGATTTAAAGGATCTGCTGCTAACGTCTTGGTGCCAGATATCAGAGGACACCTTCAGAGGTCTTGTGGAGTGTATGCCTCGAAGGCTCAGAGTTGTTTTGGCGGCACGAGTGGGACCTACACAATATTAGGCAGGTGGTTTTAATGTTTTGATTGCTCTGTGTACAATCTCTGTTGACTTTGTATAGTTATTGCTGGTGATTTAAACATCCATGTTGACAACCCCCCGGGCAGAGGGACTAAAAGACTGTGTTGTATTCTTGATAACTTTGGACTGGCTCAGCATGTGACAGAGCCCACACACACAGGAAGGGGCAAACTCTGGATTTAATCATCTCCAACATTTCTAAGGTTGTGGGGAATGATTATTGTCTCTCCGATCATTCCTGTGTTTTCTTTGAGAGTACTATCTCTGTGCACACAAATGTTCAAACTGAGGCAATCACATAATGGCATAAAACTGGAAACAGCAGTGAAATATTTATTCAGGCTTTCTCTTGCATACCCGCCGTCTCTTGGGTCTCAGTCAATGAGCTTGCAGATAATTTCAATTCTAAAATTACAAATGTTATTGAGGCCACTTCAGCCAACAAGTTAAGAACAAATCTCAATAAAGATGTGCCAGGCTGGTCAAAATAGAAAGAGAGAGTATTGAATAGCTGAACACAGGTGGTGAAAAAACAATCTCACTGTTCATTCGGAAGTCTATAAAGAGAGACTGTCCATTTATAATTTGGAACTTAGAAATGCAAGGTGGTCCTACATCTCTGACATCATTGCCAAAAACAATACTAACGCATGCATCTTGTTTGCTAAAGGCCAACAAACCCTCGTGCGGCAGTCGCCTCTGAATGTCTATCTACCAGGGCCTGCCTTGAATTTGTCCTTCTTCAAGGACAAAATTCATAAAATTAGACAGCCAGCCAGTGCCTACATACTAGCAACAGTCTGTGTTTTCCCTGTGTCCACCTAAAATCAATTTAAACAGCATGGCGCAATTTAATCCCATCAACCATAAAAACTTGGAGGATGTTATACAAAATCTGAAATCCTCCTCCTACTGCCTTATATTCTGCCAACAGGCTTTTTCAAAAATATCTATTATTTCATGGATTCAGACCTTCTACAAATTGTCTACAGGTCTCTTCTCCCAGGTTTCTTCCCGCAGGCTGTGGAAACTGCAGTCATCAAGCCACTGTTATGAAAAGAATGATCTAGACAATTCAATAATGGACACTTATAGTCCCATGTCAAACCTTCTACTTCTAAGTAAAAAAATTGGAAAAACTGTTTTCCAGCAGCTGAATAACTACTTGGCACTTAACAACTGTTTTGGTGTCTTCCATTCAGATTTTTGACCATACCACAGTACTGAGACTGCTCTTGTCAAGTTCTTTAATGACATCCACTTAAACACAGATAATATCAGAATCTCAGTCCTGGTATTATTGGATCTCAGTGCTACATTTGACACTGTCAACCACAACATATTACCAGACCAACTGGGTGGGACTTTCTGGCACGGCACTAAACTGGTTCGAATCCTACTTAAAGGACAGGCACTACAGGTAATTTCACATCTCAGCGTACAAAAATGACATGTGGAATTCCCCAAGGCTTCATTCTGGGGTCTCCTCTGCTTAACATCTATATGCTCCCAGTAGATCAAATTGTGGAAACAACAAAATGTTTACATATTTATGCAGACGACAGACATATTTACATAAACTTGGGAGTATAACCACATACAAGCGCTGAACAAGTGCATTAAACTAATCAACAATTGGATGACTCAGAATTTTCTGCAATTAAACAAATATAAACTGATGTAATCGTCTTTGGAGCCAAGGAAGAGTGATACAATGTCAGCACTCAGCTACAATCACTAATGTTAAAAACCACAAACCGAGCCAGAAATCTTGGTGTAGTCATATGCACTCAGACCTGAATTTTATTAGCCATATAAAGATAATTTCAAAGTCAGCCTACTATCACCTAAATAATATATCATGAATTAAAGGTCTCAGCAGGATTTGAAAAAAAAAAATGAAACCACTGCAGCTGATTCAACACTGCTGCAACATTCAACACTGCAGCTCAAGTCCTTACTAAGACCAAAAAAAGTGACTTACATCACTCCAGTTCTGAGGTATCACTGGCTTGCTGTCTGAAGCACTGAATGACGTAGGACCAAAATACATTCCTGATCTTCTGTTACACTATGAACCATCCAGACCGCTCAGATCATCTGGAACGGGTCTGATTTGTGTCCCCAAAGTCAAAGCTAAACATGAAGAGGCAGCTTTCAGTTTTTATGCACCGCATATCTGGAACAAACTCCCAGAAAACTGCAGGTCTGCTGCAACTCCCTGTTCTTTTAAATCAAGGCCGAAGACTTTCCTGTTTAGTAAATCACATCTGATGCTTTTGATTACCATCTTACACTGCACTGTAACTTCTACTCTCTTGTTTATTTGTCAGCCTCTCTCTTTATTTGTATTTAAATCTGACTTATGATCCACATATTTGATTTGGCAAAGGATTCACACCGGATGCCCTTTCTGATGCAACCCTCCTCATTTATCCGGGCTTGGGCTCGGCACTAAGAATGCACTGGCTCGTGCATCCTGAGTGGCTAAGTTCAAGACATTTAAATGCATTTGCATTGCCTCATGTTGCTTGTACATTTTGTCGTAATGCCTTTTAATTGTCATGTAAAGCACTCTGAGGTGTGCTATCCAAATAAATGTGCCCTGCCTCTCCGTGCGGCGCCCTGTACCAAGACAACGTGTTAATTTGTGCAAAAGGCCAGCGAACACATCTTGATATAAATACACCTCAAATATTGCTTAACACGGTTCATTTTCGCTGAACTTTCCATCGTACCCAAATCCTTTCCGCAGTCACACAAACGTTACCGCAGTGCCCTTCCAACACCTGGAGAATCCTCAATACAGAACAGCAATAACAAAACTATAACCCTATTAATTAAATTAAATCTCTGTCTCTCTATGAATCACGAAGACCTCAAACACCTATCCTTTCCATACAATTTGGTTCTACCATGTGTTTTATATTTTTATGACGTATTATCATTTATTATTTATATGCATTATTCATTTATTTATTTATTTATTTATTTATTTATTTAGTTTGGTAGTTAGTTTTGAGTGAGTTTCATATTCCCCTATTTGCCATTCAGACCAGCTGTTCAAAATACAACCACCGGGGGCATCCGGGTAGCTTGGCGGTCTATTGGGCTGCCTACCAACACGGGGGTCGCTGGTTCAAATCCCCCTATCACCTCCGGCTTGGTCGGGCGTCCGTACAGACACAGTTGGCCCGTGTCTGCGGGTGGGAAGCCCCGGATGTGGGTATGTGTCCCGGTCGCTGCACTAGCGCCTCCTCTGGACCTGGGACGGCCTGGGGTTCGAACCCACTACGTGCTCGCTACGAGGCAACAGTGCAAACCGCTGGGCTGCTGTGGCACCCGGTTTCACAGTCGTAGTCTTGAGAAAATGCCATCTTTGTGCCCTCTCCCCATCCACCCCAAGTGCCCCGAACAGACACTTAATTGCCCCATAAGATATCACTGCAAAATTAAATGATGTACCTCAACCGCATGATGGCAAAACAATAACTGCAACAAACAGGCCTTTAAAAAAAAATGGAAGGGTCCTTCAAACGTGTGGAGAAACTCCATGTGGATATTTGAAATTCAGAAAGGGTATCTATCTTTTTATTTATTTATTTATTTTGGCAGAATTTTAAAATTCTTTATCGATTTGCAGGGAGTCTACTTAAGTATTACGAAAGGCGGTGTGGATGTTGATGCCCCCTCCCCCCCCGTTGTTTCCTGCTGTTTGATGCACCGAGCAACAAACCCACCACGCCCCCCACCCCTACATGATGCTGTTTCCCCATGATGAGAACATCCCCCACCTCCCCGTCAGCACCTCCTGCTGCAGCGTTGTGCGAGAGTTCTGTTTAGCAGTGATTCATTTTTATTGATTAGAACTTTTTCCCTCCCCTCCTTTTTTGATAAATACTTCTTCTGCAACATTTTCAGTATTTTGTGTGTGTGTGTGTGTGTGTGTGTGTGTGTGCCCTCAGGTGCGGTACCTGTTTAATGAGCGATCTGAACTCTTCATAAAAAGCCTTAAAAGCGTCCCGCCTCGACCTGGCACACCTCTGTGATGTATTTTCTATAAAAGTCGATTTTCCTTCACCGAAACTGGGAAAAAAACGCGGGTCTTGTTGCTTGTTTGTCTCCGGCCTCCCTGCAGGAGGACAGATCAGTGTACCAGTCTTAATTCCACACTTCCTCATCAACCACATGGCCTGACTTTAAATGACTCTGCTTTGGCTAACCAATGAAAAAGAGTCAAATGTGGACTAGCTGGGGATATCAGCGCGGGAGGGCGGGCGGGGGCCTAGGGGGCTGCAGCTCCCCCTAGTGGTGGGTGCAACCCCCCCCAAGAGTGGCAGGTGGGCTAGGGCTGCGTGGAATGTGCACTTTTAATAATAAAGTGAGTGAACAATCGATTCCAAATCTGCTAAACATGCACCTTATAAACAAAACAATGACGTCATACTGTAGCGACGGGGGGGGGGTTGCTCTGACTCTCGGCGGTTCTGCGTTGGGGGGGGAGCGCAGTGGCTGATGGGAACGTTAATGTTAGATTTAAAATTGTGTTTTAATGATGTGGGGTTCATGATGTGGGGTTCGACTCAGACGAAGAAGGGGACCGTTTACTGACTGACTGACTGTAGGACCCTGACTGGGACTGATGTCGCCACTTGGGCACTTGGGACATGAGGGGGGGTGGTGTGGGGGGGACTCGTTAGGTTGTTGTCAGTTCTGGTCCGTTCTGGCCGGTGTGAATAGAAGAGCACTCCCGGGGTCGTGCGGTGTATGGTGCACTGCCTCTCGACTCAGTCTCCCCCGCCGGCTCAACAACAGTGTAGCGAATCAGGGGGCAGCCGGGAACCGCCGCCGCAGCCGGGGAGCGAACCCGGGTCAACCGCAGTCCACGGGCGACTGCGCTAACCAATCAACTAAAGGGTCTGACCCGTTAGCCAAGGCCAGGGCTAGCAAGTCTACACATCGGTGGCCGTTACACGGACCCCCCACCCCGTCTTCAGCATATCAGCTTCCTAACGCCTCTGGGAGCACGCGCTTCCGGTGGCCTCGCGGTCTCACCATCCCATTTGTGACACCAGTGCAGCGAATTTGGGAGGTAGCCGGGAAGAAAACCCGGGCACCTCCGGTGACTGCGTTAACCGGTCAACTAAAGGGTCCGACCCGTTGGCCAACCGGCTAGCGAGTCTACTCATTCATGCTCATTCTCTCTCTCTCTCTCTCTCTCTCTGGTCCCCGGTCCCAGTGTGGGACCGGGGCCACGGCAACACTGTATTCCGGTCCCAGTGCGAACCGGTGGTGCGGGCGACCAGGGTCCCGGCTGCCCCTTGAATTCGCGACAACACTTTCCGTTTAAATTGGTTAAATTGGCAGCCCCCCCCCCTACTTAAAACATCCTCCCGCGCGCCTGACTGAGGATAACGAGTCCGAACGTTGTCTAGAACATTGCGTCATAACTTATTGACCCTTTAACAACCGAGCGGTTTGCCAGTTTAGCGGGCCGTCCTGCTCCGTCGTCGGCGAAGGTGTGCGTTTGCGTCAACGAGGCTGCGTCCGCAGTGAGTACACACGGACTCGTACTTGTGTGCATGTGTGCGGCTGAAGTGAAGGGTTATCCGTCTTCATGCCGCCGCCGAGCTAAACTGGGCCATGCCGCGTTACGTAAAACGCTGAATTATATATCAGATGCGCCCGCATGTTGCTCCGGCCGAGGGGAGAGGGGCAGAAGACAGTCACAAATGTGTGCGCACGCGCACAACCGCGCACGCTCCTGTTGCCACTCTCCGATACATAGTAGCACGCACGCACGCACACGCTCGATATTTTGTATCCATCTCCGTCTGTAGCGCGCACACAGGCACACGCGTGTGTATGTTGTGTCTCATCGAAACGTATGTAAAGCCCCACCACCACCCCCCCCGACCCTCCATCCCCTCCACCCCCACCCTCAGATACATAGGGAAACTAAAGACATGCGCACACGTTGTGTCGCCCACATGCACACGCGGGCTGGCAGATGGGAGCACCAGATGATGAGCACCACCAGATTCGTGTCGCGCTGTGGGAGCCGCTGCTGACACCGTTTAAGCTCCGAGAGAACACTCAGCCTCACGTTAGCGCCCCCCCAAACTGTGCGTGTGTGCGCGTGCGTGCGTGCGTGTGTTTGTGTGTGTGAGAGAGAAAGAGAGAGAGTTTGTGTGTGTCTGTGAGAGAGAGAGAGTTTGTGTGTGTCTGTGAGAGAGAGAGCGAGAGAGAGAGAGAGTTTGTGTGTGTCTGTGAGTGAGAGAGAGAGAGAGAGTGTGTGTGCGTGTGAGAGAGAGAGAGAGTGTGTGTGTGTGTGTGTGTGTGTGTGTTATGCAGGGACTCCATGCAATTGACGGTGAATATGAGATAATGTTTGTATTCGTATTTGTGTAGTGTGGCAGTTATGCATACAACGGTCAGGAAGTATTGGATACGTGTGTGTGCATGTGTGTGTGTGCGTGTGTGTGTGTTTGCGTGTGCATGTGTGTGTGTGTGTGTGTGTGTCCACTTGCAACTTAACCATTTGCTTAACGTCTTCATGCATACGAACACATCATGGGCGATAACGTTTTCACTCGTGCTCCTACAAAAAAGCATTTGTCCCTTCTTCAGTTCCTCTTTTTGTTGTTGCATGTATGTCACAATAGTTTCAGAGCTTCATATAAAATGTAACATAGGACAAAGAGAACCGAGTAAACAAAAAAAAATCATTTCTAAATTATACTTTCATTTATTTTAGGACAAACGTTATCCAACTCACCCTGTGTGAAAATGTAATTGCCAATTTATTGACTCAATCAACCAATGAAATAAATGTAATTGACCATTGGATTCAACACACCCAGGCTTAGTCACCGGCAGCCCTGTTGAACCAGAAGCTGGCTCCTATAGACCCTTATCATCAAGGTGAAGTAGGCTGCAAGGTCTCAATGAGCAGCAGCAAAACGAGAGGGTTCCTGAAGGGATGGGGCAAAAGAGGTTGCTGAGATAATATCAGCCTGGAAGGGGTTAGAAAGCTATTTCCAAGGCACCGGGGCTCCAGTCTTCCACAGCGATAGCCATTATCTCCAAATGGAGCAAAGTGGGGACAGTGGTGAATCTTCCCGGTAGTGGCCGGCCTACCAAAATCCCTCCAAGGGTGCGGCCATGACTCATCTAAGAAGCCTCAAAAAACCTAGAACATCTATTTTTTCCCTCCCCCTTTTTCTCCCCCGTTGTATTTTTACCCCACTCTTATGGAGCCACCCCCTCTGCCGACCCGGGGAGGGCTGCAGACCACCACATGCCTCCTCCCATACACGTGGAGTCGCCAGCTGCTTCTTTTCACCTGACAGTGAGGAGTTTCACCAGGGGGATGTAACGCGTGGAAGGATCACGCTATTCCCCCCTAGTACCCCCTAAACAAGAGCCTCGATCGACCAGAGGAGGCGCTAGTGCAGCGACCCGGACACATACTCACATCCGGCTTCCCACCTGCAGACACGGCTAATGCTGTCCGTAGGGACGCCCAACCAAGCCGGAGGTAACACGGGGATTCGAACTAGCGATCCATGTGCTGGTAGGCAAACTGCCATGCCACCCGGATGCCCCTCCAGGACAACATCTAAGGAACTGCAGGCTTGTCTAGCCTCAGCTAAGGTCATCATTCACGATTCGACAATAAGAAACAGACTGGACAGAAATAGAACATATTGGAGATTTGCAAGGTGCAAACCACTGCTAAGAGACATTTCAGGGCTTGTCAAACATTTTAAAAAAGCACACTGAAGACCCCCCCCACCCCCCAAATTGGATGGGTTCTGTGGACATACGGGCCAAAAGTGGAACATTTTGGAAGACATGGATGCGGTTATGTCTGGTGTAAGGCAAACATGGCGGTGATGATGCGATGGTGTGGGGATGATTTGCTCCCCCAAGGCCTGGAGACTTTCCATCATTGAAGGAACCATGAATTCGGAGCGAGGATGTCCGGTCAATAGTCCGTGATCTGAAGGTGAAGTGTATTTGGGTTTTGCAGCAGGACAATTACACAAAACACACGAGTAAGTCCACCTGAGAACGGCTCAACAGAATCAAAATGAAGGTTGTGGAGTGGTCTAGTCAAAGACCTGACTTGAACACCACTGGTGGCATGGGCGGCACGGTGGCCCAGTGGTTAGCGCTGTCACCTCACAGCAAGAAGGTCCTGGGTTCGAGGCACGGTGGCCCAGTGGTTAGCGCTATCACCCTACAGCAAGAAGGTCCTGGGTTCGATGCATAGTGACCGAGTGGTTAGCGCTGTCATCTCATAGCAAGAAGGTCCTGGGTTTGAGGCACGGTGGCCCAGTGGTTAGCGCTGTCATCTCATAGCAAGAAGATCCTGGGTTCGAGGCACGGTGGCCCAGTGGTTAGCGCTATCGCCCCACAGCAAGAAGGTCCTAGGTTCAATGCATAGTGGCCGAGTGGTTAGCGCTGTCATCTCATAGCAAGAAGGTCCTGGGTTCGAGGCACGGTGGCCCAGTGGTTAGCGCTGTCACCCCACAGCAAGAAGTTCCTGGGTTCGAGGCACGGTGGCCCAGTGGTTAGCGCTATTACCCCACAGTAAGAAGGTCCTGGGTTCGAGGCACGGTGGCCCAGTGGTTAGCGCTATCACCCCACAGCAAGAAGTTCCTGGGTTCGATGCATAGTGACCGAGTGGTTAGCGCTATCACCCCACAGCAAGAAGGTCCTGGGCTCGATGCATAGTGACCGAGTGGTTAGCGCTGTCATCTCATAGCAAGAAGGTCCTGGGTTTGAGGCACGGTGGCCCAGTGGTTAGCGCTGTCACCTCACAGCAAGAAGGTCCTGGGTTTGAGGCACGGTGGCCCAGTGGTTAGCACTATCACCCCACAGCAAGAAGGTCCTGGGTTTGAGGCACGGTGGCCCAGTGGTTAGCGCTATTACCCCACAGCAAGAAGGTCCTGGGTTCAAGGCACGGTGGCCCAGTGGTTAGCGCTATCACCCCACAGCAAGAAGGTCCTGGGTTCGATGCATAGTGACCGAGTGGTTAGCGCTGTCATCTCATAGCAAGAAGGTCCTGGGTTCGAGGCACGGTGGCCCAGTGGTTAGCGCTATCACCCCACAGCAAGAAGGTCCTGGGTTCAATGCATAGTGGCCCAGTGGTTAGTGCTGTCATCTCGTAGCAAGAAGGTCCTGGGTTCGAACCCCTGGGTTGTCCATCCATGGAGGGTCGTCCTCTGTGTGGAGTTTGCATGTTCTCCCCGTGTCTGCGGTGGGTTTTCTCCGGGTGCTCCGGTTTCCCCCACCATCAAAAGAAACCTGCATGTTAGAGTTAATATTCTGTGCCCCCGCCCAAGGGAACGGGGGAAGAACCGGAGTTGGTCCCCGGGCGCAGCATGAAGGCGGCAGCCCGCTGCTCCTGGCTACACACATCACCGCTAGGACGGGTTAATTTGCAGTAACTGAATTTCCCCGAGGGGATTAATAAAGAAAACTGAAATTAAAAAGAGGTTCTGTAGCAGGACCTCAAACCAGCAGTTCACGCTCGAAGACCCTCCGGTGTCACCGAATTGCTGCAATCCCGCAAAGAAGAGTGGTCCAAAACTACTCCAGAGCCACGTGAGAGACTGATCCCCAATTACTGATTTGTTTGCAGTTGTGGCTGCTGAAAGTGGCGCAGCCATTTATCTAGTTCAGGGGGCCAATTACTTTCTCACATGGGCGATGCTGGTATCGGATAACATTTCTTGTCCTTCACCAAATGAAAAGGCAAGTTATAAACTGCGTCTCGTGTTGACTCGGGGCCCTCCTCGTCTTAACATTATATTCTGCATATATAAAGATCTGAAACCTCATGCAAACACAGAGGAAGTCAGGGAAGGCGGCGAGCACTTCTTCACGGCACTTTGTACACATGCACACACGCTCAGACACACAAAGAAGACTGCAAATGATCTCCAGAGAATGCACTATAGGTTTGCCATTCTCAGCTTCCCCCTCGTTGCTTTCATCTTTGCAGCAGAAGAACAAAAAAAAAAAAAAAGCCCCTCGATGTGGGCACGTCGAGGGCACCCTCCATCAGCTTTGCTCTGGCTATTTGCTCAGCCTGCCTCTCTTTACTTATTTTTCTTCCTCTCTCTCGCCTCCTTTGTCCCTGTAGGCCCGGGGAGTTTGAGCAGCTTTCCTTGTGAAAAAGGGCCGGGCTAAACCGAACTAATCTTTAGGAGGGAGGAGGAAGAGCCGGAGTCTGGCCGCCTCCTCTAGAGACGCCGCTGACATTTGGCGATGAGAAGAGTTGTCACATTAGAGGAAAGAGGGATGACGAGAAAGAGGGGGGAGCGCGCGAGAGAGTCGACTTGACGCGCGAGTACGAACGACTCGGCGGGGACGCGGCTCCCTCCTCGTGCCCTCGCCGCTCTCTCCGAGCGCCGCCTGGCGAATAATGACCAACCCACCCCCAACAATAGCGCACCATCGAAGACCGGCTCGGCTATTTCACGTTGGTAATTACCCAAAACTACCTCAGAGTGGTTTGAGATTTGCGAGCAAATGCAACATTGAAGCAGAAATATAAACATAACGACTCTTCGGTACTGCTGTAGGCCTGGGTCACTGCACATCACCTTCTGTGTTTGCTTTCAAAGTCTCCGAGAATCAAATCAGAATCGGATTTATTGCCAAGTAGGAGAACATACAGGATGTTTGTTGTGGTATGTTGGTGCAAGAGGGACAATCAACACTAAATAGTGATGATAAAAGTTACAAAGAATAATAACTAACATATATATATATATATATATATATATATATATATATATATATATATATATACACATACATACACATACATATATACATATATATATATACACACACACACACACAGGATAAAATAAAATAAAGTAGGGTGCAATAAGGTGCACTCACCACTGGTTCAGAGCTGAACATGAGACCACGTGGCAGCCCCTGATGCCCGGCACTGAGTGGCAGCAGCTGTATTTACAAAAAAAGATAAATTGGAAGTTATTTAGAGAATAATTAAGTAATCTACAGAACAAGAGTGATTTACAGGGCAGTGAAGGCTTTATGCATGGTGCCCATATTACAGAGAGCGCAGTAGGGAGGGTCAAACGGGTTGGATGGGTGGCGATGTGAGGATCTGTGGTTGTCTGGGGGCTCGTTAGAAAGGCCCGCTGCTGCAGAGAAGAAGCTGTTCTTGCGGCGTGACGCTCTGGTTTTTATAGATATTAGCCTCCTGCCAGATGGGGGTGTTTTGACGAGACCGTGGCCTGGGTGGGAAGGGTCGGCATGATCTTTCTTGATCACCTCAGTATCCTGGAGGTGCACAGGTCATGGTGGGATGGCAGGTTGCAGCCAATAACTCTCTGCTGAGAGGGTTATCTAGCTGTAGCCTGTCCTTGTCTGTGGCAGTGGCAGCGATGTCCCAGACAGTGATCGAGGACATGAGGATGGACTCAGCGATGGCAGAGTAAAGGTGCGACATCATAGGCTTTGGCGGGTTCAACGTTTTCAGCTGCCGCAGCAAGTACGTCCTCTGCTGTACCTTCTTGTTGATCCTTGGTGATCCACTCGAGATCCTTGGTGACGATGGTGCCCAGGAAGCAAAAGGACTCCACTGTGTCGACTGGGGAGCCACACAAGGTGATGGAGGCAGGTGGAGCTGGGCCCTTTCTGAAGTCCACAACCACGCCAACTCTCTTTAGAGTGTTGAACTCCGAGCTGAGGGGGGTTTCATCAGCAAAGTTCAGGAGCTTGACTGACCGGTGACTGGAAGTGCAACTGTTCGTATGGAGGGAGAAACGTTGAGAGGAAAGGAAACGGCCCCGAGTGGAAACGGTGCCGATGGCTCGTGAATCAGAGATGTAGTTCCCCTGCTTCATGTGCGGCTTCCTGTCAGACAGGAAGTCGGTGATCCACCAGCAGGTGGAGACAGGCACGTGAAGCTGGGAGAACTTATAATGCAGCAAATCCAGGATAATGGCGTTGAAGGTGGAGCTGAAATCCATAAACAGGATCCCGGCGTAGGTTCCTGCAGAGTCCAGGTGTTGGACAATGAAGTGGAGTGCCTAGTTTACTGCATGATCCACAGACCTGTTGGTTCTATGGGCAAACTGTGGGGGGAGTCCAGGTGTGGGGTCAGTGATAGTTTTAAGGTGGGGCGGAACAAGCCGCTCAAATGACTTCATTAGCACAGAGGCCGGGGCGACGGGGCTGTAGTCATTGAGTCCTGAGGTCCTGGTTTTTGGGGGACAGGGATGATGGTGGAGGTCTGGAAGCAGGCTGGAACATGGCATGTCTCCAGGGAGGTGCTGAAAATGTCTGTGAACAGTGGAGACAGCCGACTGTCACAGAGCTTCAGGGTGGAGGGAGAGACGGAGTCCGGTCCAGCAGCTTTGCAAGGGTTCTGTCTCTTGGACAGCCTAGAGGAGGATGAGGGGGCCTCTAAGGTGGACAGCTGTGGAGAGGCCCTGCTGAGGCGGCAAAGGAGGAGCTGATCGGCTCAAATCAGCAATAGAAATCATTGAGATTGTTGGCCAGGTGCAAATCATTTGTGGAGTGAGGCGCTCTCAGGTCGGAGTTGGAGATCTGAGGCCCTTCCAGACCAGAGGCTGAGTTGTCTCTGAGAACTGCTGTTGAAGTCTCTCAGAGAGCAGTTGTTGAGCACCTCTCCCCACCTTGCTAAACCTGTATGTAGACTACGATTCCTCCTTCTCCAACCAAAGCTGTCTGGTTTGAGCTGTAAACCAGGGTTTGTCATTGTTGCAACTAACCCTGGTGTGTGACGGTACACAGCTGTGCTCACGGAAGCTGATATAAGATGCCACAGCCTCAGCGCGCTCGTCCCGACTCGAGGTGGTGGACCTGAAAACACCCCAGTCGGTACAATCCGAGCATGCCGTAGCTGCAACGGTCCACTTCCTCACAACAGGTTTAGAGGGATTGAACTTCTGCCTGTATGCGGGGATCAGGTGGACCATGACGTGGTCGGGGTGTCCCAGTGCAGCGGGGGGGGGGGGGAAGCACGTGACAGGCAGTATTGATTGTAGGGGAACAGTGATCTAGAGTGTTCTCCTCCCTGGTCGGGCATTTAATCAGCTGATGGTCTTTAGGCAGCTCATGGCTGAGGTACCAGAGGACAATAACGGAAGAGTCCGGGTTTATCCGCTGCACTCGCAGAAACTGGTCGGCTAGCATGCATTGTGGCCCACGGTGGAATATAAACAGAATCAATGGACTCACGGGGGGAGTAGACTACTTCTACCATGGGGGGGTAGACTACTTCTACCATGGGGGGGGAGTAGAAGGGTTTACAGGTGATGACAAAAAAACGTTTCCAGAACAGGAGAAGAGCGCTGCAGAATCACTGTCCCGTCTTTACACCCGCCACTGTCAATGTAAACGCACATACCCCCCCCCCACCTTTCACTTTGCCGGACAGTCCCGCGTCACGATCCGCTCTGAACAGCTTGGAAGCCTGCCAGCTGCAGTGCAGAGCCCGGGTATCGATCCGTGCAGCCGAGTTTCCGTGACGGCACAAAAACCAAGATGGAGAAGAGTCTCCATCCTTCCACACCAGTAGACCAAGTTCATCTAGTTTGTTGCACGGTGATCACCCTCCATTACGCTGAATATGCAAACACTTAGGGCCCCACAAACCTTTTATTTATTTATTTATTTATTTATTTATTTATTTGTTTGTTTATTTATTTATTTTTAATGAAGAAAGTTGCCGGGAGACATAAAGCCAATGGCTCGCTCCATGGCTCTGACCCAGCACAGGAGGTCCCTAGATCATGTCAGCGGATGGATCTGATTGGCCCAGGCGCTGCAGCCACTGTCCAATCAATCGTTACGCTGCTGAAGTACGACATGATGGTACAGTAAAGTACGACAAGACGGTGCCTCTAAAACCCGGGTTTTCAAAGTGGGGGGCCGGCCGCCAGGAGGCGCTAGGGGGGTCCGGGAGAGGAAAATGAAAAATGCAGTTAAAAAAAAACAAACTAATAATAAAAATGAAATTAAATATAATCAAAAAATAATAATAATAATAAGAAAAAAATACTAAAGGAAAGACCTGTGATGGATATTGTAAAGCACGAATGACCAATGAGTGTTTGGTTAATAAAATACAGAATATTGAATAGAATACAACTGAGAAATCATTTGAAATGTGAATTAAATTAATATTGCATTCATAAAAATAAGAAGATATTAAGAAGCTGCATGTTTTTATATTTGCCAGTGTAATTGATTTTTTTTAAGCCATATCGCAATAGGGGGGGGGGCAGCCAGAGGCTACGGCTATTTAGGGGTCCTTGGCATGGAAAACGTTTGGGGAACCCCTGCAACCCAAGTCTTCATCTGGCGCCGCCAAAAGACAAACGAAGGACACGAAGACAGAGAGCGGAAGTCGAGATTTAGGATTCGGTCGTGGAGTCATTCATTGCAAATGATGGAATTGATACACCTATTCTTTAGCAGTTCACACACACACACAGACACACAATCAGTCAAATAAAAAAAGCTTTACCGCTTCAGGGAAACCACACACTGCCCTCTTCTTAAAGATAAATGTTTCCATTTTATTGTATTTTTTTTAAACTTGTTTCGAAACATTGTATTTTCCTCCTCTTATCTTTTGCCCAGTTTCGTTGTCGGCCACAGAAGTTATAAATCGGGTTGTGGATGTAATTTTGTCACTATAGGTATCTGACCGTTCATCATCAGACAGCCGCGGCGATGCAACTTCTTGTGCAGCTCCTGTTCGGCCTCCTGCTGAGCCACGGCATCGTAGCTCATCCAGCATCACACTGTCACCACTGGGCCACGTGTTACTTATATAATGAGTTTGGGTATTGACAGGATGTTGTCATGAGTAGTGTGGAGCCCATTAAGCACAATTAAATCCCTCCAGTCGTCCTGGCAGCTCCACTTAAAGGACACTGGAAAGCTCTTTTCTGTGCACTGGAAGATGTCCTGTTTGTGCACACAAGGCAACACAAGACAACCGGTAAATCATCTTATTGGAGGAAGTACAGATAACATCTGAGGATGACAGACTGTTTCCTTCATGCTGTTGGTGTAGATACTCATTCACCCCTCACATCAGCAGCGCTAATTTTCCATGCCTTGCGTGAGCTTTGTTGTCATTTAGATTAGTGTGCACTGTGTAACTGCTATTTAATGCTGGCTCAACACAGAAGAAGAAGAAGAAGAAGAAGAAGAAGAAGAAGAAGAAGAAGAAGACGATAATGGTAGTAGTAGTAGTAGTTTTACTGTTCGGGCCTTCCAGCATGTTTTTCTTCTGCAGGATTCAACCATAAATACTCTTTATCCAACAGTAGTAAAGAGGCACACATGGTCCCCAAGGTCAAAGGTGAATAAATCTCTTATGTATTTTTCACGTGCATTTTAAAGATGGCATTGTTGGCTACATGCACAGGTGTACACATAGCCTCTGACATACACAAGTACACACACACAGACACAGACACACACGCTTGGTTCTGAAACGGCCGTCCTGAACAGCTTCAGCTGTGCGTTCAGGCCCGGCTGGGTGATTTATGCCTGTGTGGACGCCATCTCTCTCTGGACTGTATCGGACTATGAGTGCCAGTTCCAAGCTCTGCCAAAGTCCATCCATCATCCGGGAGAACAATTCGACAGCGGGACTGAGTTCCGTCGAGGGTTCTCGCTCTCCGCCTCTAACCTCGTTTTAACCCTCTCAAACGCACGTGCATGCCACACACTGTAACGGACATTCTGCATCGGCGCCCGGGCGTCGGGGTGGCCGGAATGGACCAGCGATGTGTTTGACATTTGTGGAATCGTGGGATTGCGGAGACGAGAACTGGGCGGGACCTCAACATTTAGCAGAAAACAGGAAATCAGTGGAGGTCTCCATATGTATATGAAACATTCGAGCTTCTGGGTATGGCCTTTTTTATGCCCTCTCATTTTTCAAAGGAAAACCCCGAGCATCCTTATCTCATCCCACCCCCGTGCATCTGTGAGGAATGTGAACTTCATTCTGCCCCCCCCACCCCCCGCCGCCTCCTCCCGGTGCAATAACATTGTGATGATGGGAGAGCCAGTCTACTTTTAATCATCGCCCGTGTCCCCCAACAGTCCATTTCCCTCTCGCACCATCAGACTAATGTCACAGTCTTCATCACATGATCATTATGAGAGGTGTCCATCATGACACAATCGTTACGACTGACCACCTAATCGCCGCCGTGAGAATTCATAGAGACGGCACAGGACCGGGCCTGTTTTAGCTCGCTGAGGTGCAGAACCGAAAAAATAACAAATTTCCGCTGGGTTCAGAAGAGGAAGCGGCGATACCTTAAATTTGGCGTCTATTTTTCTTATTTTAATGCAGTTCATGCTGGAGAGAGTATTGCACAGTGCGTCCAATATTCTTGCCCATAATATATATATATACCACCACCAGGAATATTTCATCACAAGTAGGTTGGAGCGGCGCTGCCGATGATTCCCACAGGCCTTGTTGCAGCCCAGCAGTCAAGGTCCCTAAATCAGATGGAATTCCCTGATTCTGTAGTGACACACGCCAACCAATCAGAGTCTCCGGCTTTGAATTCTATACTGCACCCCTGGGTGCATGGGATTATCAAAAGCCTTGGTAGGTCACGATTTATCTCTGGACCTAAAAGCACAGCCGCTGACAGGTTCCTTTATCATTTGCACTTAAAATAAAAAATATATATTTCGTGATATCCATCACTTTCTTCTGCCATGGCCTCATATCGTCACACGTATGTGAAAGATGCCCTCCATGTCTGTGGAGAGACGCACCCAGTGTTCCGCAGATACCACCCCGATATATTACCTTTTTTTTCTTGGGGGGGGGTCCCGTTTTTTTTTCTCCCCAATGGTACCCGTCTAATTACCCCACTCTTCCAGGCCGTCCTGGTCGCTGCGCCCCCCCCCCCTTTGCTGATCCAGGCATGTTGGTAAGCAACGGAATAGACTGCCACGCCACCCGGATGGCCCAAAATATATGAATATTATTAAAGACGTGTAATTGTTAAGTTGAGGGTTGAGGTGAGGTAGTGGTTATATTCAGGGTTAAGGGTAGTTAGGTAGTGGTTATATTCAGGGTTAAGGGTAGTTAGGTAGTGGTTATATTCAGGGTTAAGGGTAGTTAGTGGTTAAATTCAGGGTTAAGGGTAGGTAGTGGTTATAGTCAGGGTTAATGTTAGGTAGTGGTTATATTCAGGATTAAGGATAGTTAGGTAGTGGTTATATTCAGGGTTAGGGGTAGTTAGGTAGTGGTTATACTCAGGGTTACGGGTAGTTAGGTAGTGGCTATATTCAGGGTTAAGGGTAGGTAGTGGTTATAGTCAGGGTTACGGGTAGTTAGGTAGTGGTTATAGTCAGGGTTAATGTTAGGTAGTGGTTATATTTAATTGTAGTTAGGTAGTGGTTATATTCAGGGTTAAGGGTAGTTAGGTAGTGGTTATATTCAGGGTTAAGAGTAGTTAGGTAGTGGTTATATTCAGGGTTAAGGGTAGTTAGGTAGTGGTTATATTCAGGGTTAAGGGTAGTTAGGTAGTGGTTATATTCAGGGTTAAGGGTAGTTAGGTAGTGGTTATAGTCAGGGTTAAGGATAGTTAGGTAGTGGTTTTATTCAGGGTTAAGGGTAGTTAGGTAGTGGTTATATTCAGGGTTAAGGGTAGTTAGGTAGTGGTTATATTCAGGGTTAAGTGTAGGTAGTGGTTATAGTCAGGGTTAATGTTAGGTAGTGGTTATATTCAGGATTAAGGATAGTTAAGTAGTGGTTATATTCAGGGTTAAGGGCAGTTAGGTAGTGGTTATATTCAGGGTTAATGTTAGGTAGTGGTTATATTCAGGGTTAGGGGTAGTTAGGCAATGGCTATATTCAGGGTTAAGGGTAGTTAGGTAGTGGTTATATTCAGGGTTAGGGGTACGTAATGGTCAACCAGCATGTTTGTATACAGGCACAGAGAGGTACCCTGCAGGCCATATATGGGGGTTCTGACGCCCAATCATGAGAACGGGCTCATGTTTTGGATGTAATTGTGTCACTATGGATAACTGAAGTTTACCCTCAGACAAAAATACCCAAAGGCCTTGATACCCAGTGGCTGTATCAAAACACCTACAGTTCATTGGGGATTCGGTGAATACTACTTTAGGCTGGAAGCTCAGAACCACAGACCCCCTCCCCCCTAAAACAACAAATAAATGAGCAGAATAACAAAATAGAGCTCGAGCTGCAGCATACTTCATGGTTATGAAAATAACTTGCAGGCTGCTTCCCCTGTATTGTACTGTCCCTGGACAAAGGAGGTCAAACGCCTCCTCGGCTGAGATGGGGGTATCTTCATGCCTCGGCTTTATTCGGAGAGGGTCCCTTCCAGGCCTGGCAGAGTAGTAGTTCACCTGGACCGGATCCAGCATCGGCTCTTTGCAGCTCAAGACTGCCACCACACAATAAACCCACCACGCCTGACGCAGCCATCACGGGCGCCGTTGAGTTGGCGTGGGGGGAGCTGCGCGCGGCCCTGAAATCCGACGGCAAATATATTCCTCCGCTGAAAGCTGCGGCCTCCTGCAAAGAGGTGGGCGGCCGAGGAGAAGGAGGCTCAAGAGGCCCCGGCAGGAGCTGAGGTACCACCTACTTTATTCTGCTTCCTTGATGGTCCTCCCTTACCGCGATTGGAGAAGCAAAAAAAAAAAAAAAATCATACGGATCATCGTTCCCCACCCCCCCGCTCCTCCTCCACCCGCTCCGAAACCCGTGAACCTCCTCCGACCCGCTTCTCATTAGGAGGAAGTGAGGCAGAGAAGTCTGGAGAGCACACCAGAGAGCTGACACCTCCGGTTCCTTCAGTTGTTTTTCTTTTTGGTTTTTTGACTGAAACACCAAACGGGGAGCTGCAGAGTGAGCGGAGGCCCGTCCCCCCGGAAAGCTCCCCGCAGTGAAAAGCAAACCCCGGAGCAGTCCTCCTCCTCCTCCTCCTCCTCCTCTCCCTCTCAACTCTCTGTGTGCGGCTCTTCATCCCCGTTTCCTTCCGGGCTGTTTCCAGATGCAGCACCCCGCCGCTTCAGGACTGTCGCCCCATGCTGCAGCAGCTAAGGACTTCCGCCAGCCTGTGTGAGGGAACGCCACAGCTGGGGAGGGGAAACTCGGTTGTAGCGTAGTGGGAGGTGCCATTTTTTGTGTGACCAACAACACTCAAAGACACCTCAAAATGTGGATCGTAAAGCTGCATCCAAATATATTTCATTCGCATCCAAAAACGCTAAACAATGCAGTCAAATATTCAAATGGCATGCTGCACACGGGAGGTTTCTGAAGCTCGTTGCAGATTTTTACCACAAGTTGTGTACAAGTTGTGTACTTGCGCACACCCTTCATGCACAAAATAAAGTGCACGTGCACAGATGGGACTGCAATGCCAGGGTTAGTGACTGACAAACCCACAGGTTTGAAGCTGTGTTCATATTCGAATCACCCAGCGCCGTCGCCCCACAGCGAGAAGGTCCTGGGTTCGAACCCCAGGCCGTCCCAGGTCCTTTTTGAGTGGGGTGTGCAAGTCCTCCCTGTGTTTTCATGGGTTTCCTCGGGTGCTCCGGCCCCCCCCCCACCATCAAAAACACATGCATGTTAGGGTTCATACTCCTGCCAGTGCCCCTGAGCAAGGCAGTGGGAAGAAGAGCTGGAGTTGGACCCCAGGTGCTGCAGCTGCCCCCTGCTCCTATACAACAGGATGGTTACATGCAGAGGACACATTTCATTTGTGTGCATGTATACAATGACTAATAAAGAGTATTCTATCCTTTCTATTATTCTCTCCCTCTATCTCTCTCTCTCTCTCTCTCATATATATATAATGTCTTTCCCCCTTTCCTCCCCAGTTGTACCCGGCCAATTACCCCACTCTTCCTATACCCGGCCAATTACCTCACTCTTCCGAGCGGAACCAGTGTCTGCTCCACCCCCTCTGCCCATCCGGGGAGGGCGCCAGACTACCATGCGCCTCCTCCCATACATGTGGAGTCACCAGCCGCTTCTCTTCACCTGACAGTGAGGAGTTTCACCAGGAGGGGGTACGTAGCGCGTGGGAGGATCACGCTATCCCTCCCCCCCCTCCCAGAACAGGCGCCCCGACCGACCAGAGGAGGCGCCAGTGCAGCGACCAGGACACACACCCACATCCGGCTTCCCACCCGCATGCACGGCTAATTGCGTCTGTAGGGACGCCCGACCAAGCCGGAGGTAACGCGGGAATTCGAGCCGCCAATCCGCACGTTGCTAGGCAACGGAACAGACCGCTGCACTACCCAGACACCCCCTTATTATTCTATAGCTGGTGCTGTATAAGAACAGTACCACTCACGCTTCATTTGGACCCTCTTAAGAGACGGCACAAGTGACATCCGGTTAAGTGACAGCAGTTGTAGTAACTCCTCCCTCCGCCGCCACAAGTTTAATCCCCCAGTCACAGTTGGAAACACGGTCCATTCGGCAGACAGTGACGGCGCCTTTGTTCCAAATGATGGAAACTTATGGATATTGGGAGCTAAGTGTTTTTTTGGGGGGGTGGTGAGGGGGCTAGCTGGCTCGCGGGTGTGTCACTTGGCAGGACACCTCGCTCTCCGGCGAGATCGTGTTGTGCGGCGACTCCAGCGACACCCTCTTTCTCACCCACTCCGGCGACGCGACGCCTACGAGCGCGCGAGACGGGGTGACTCACACAGCGGTCACCGTGCACCTCCGAGCCTCATCCATCCTCCTCGGCGACCGCAGGGAGACAGAGGGAGAGATGGGGGCGGGGGGGGATGATAAACAGTGGAGGAAACCTTTCGGTACAGCAGACACTTTCAGTGACAATGTGTACTTTGACATTTCACCAAAACGAATTGGACCCGGAGAAAGTTCTGGCACCGACATCCAAACCTGCTGCTAGAAAGTTCGATCCCTGCTGCATCCGCAGCGGTGAGGCGCGAACCTCCACCCGTGAACCGCGTGCCGCCAGTGTCCGCGTCCAACAAGTCCTCATACGACCACATAGGTCGTTTGGTCCTCTAATACAGTGGTTTTCAAAGTGAGGGCCGCGGCCCCGTAGGGGGCCGCCAGGGGACGCCGAGGGGGCCTCAGCAAATTGGAGGGAAGATGATTGGAAAATGCAAAAAAAAAATTTGAATTATTATGTATATTATGATCAAATATATGTTATAACAAAAAAAATGCTTATAATGGAAAACAGAAATATTCAATATAATAGAAGGATTAAAATGTGAAGTATACATGTCATTATTAGTGCATTAACAAACGTACGGAAATATATTCAGGAGTTTCTTCTTCTTCTTCTTTTTAACATTTGCCGTAGTATTGTCAATGGGTTTTTTAAAGACATTTTGCAAAAAAAAAAGGGGGGGGGGTCCCGGCCAGAAGCTAATGCTGTTTGGGGGGGCCTTGGCATGGAAAAGATTGGGAACCCCTGCGTCTAATACGACCCGCAGGAGAGTTTCCTAAACTAGCGCCCCTACCGGCGGCAGGAGGTATGAAAGAGTTGGTTTTGATCCAGATAAACGAACGTTAAATCTAAGCAGAAATAAATGCAATAATATCTGGGAATCGGACAACAAACTGAAACAAGCAGCTCATGACAGATGTAGAAATCGAACAAGTGTCAGAAATGAAACTTCTTGCACTAACAACACACAATAAAGTGCGCTGGAAGCCACGTAGAAAGTATATTAAAGTTAACACATCACTCCATTGCGACGTTATATGAAGCCTCCTGCATCAACCAGCGCTACACACCTTCCTTCTTCCCTCCATACATCACCTGCTGTGTGGACGTGTGGGGCAACAAATACAACACGGACACACATCCAATCATCATCCTTCAGAAAAACCAAAAGAGCCCCAAGACCTGTAAACAAACTCACTCGCAGAGAGCCTGCAAACCCACTCTTCACCAGACTGAAAGCACTGAAATGGAAGGATTCGGTTGACTTCAAGACCATCCAGAGTAAAAAAATAAATAAATAAATCAGCGAGTCACAGAACAGGGTCCAGAAGTTGCCCCACGTGAGGGAACTTGAACACGGTCTCAGAGGAACACGTGGGTTTCCTCCCACAGTCCAAAGACAAGTAGGTCAGGTGACTCCGCCGTACTATATTGTCCCTAGGTGTGTATGTGGGGGGGGGGCGGTGCGACGGGTGTCCCCCCTCCTGCCGCGCAGTGGCTGCTGGGATAGGCTCCAGCATCCCCGCGACCCTGAGAGCAGGATGAGCGGTTCGGATGATGGATGGAAGGAACGACAACTAGTGAGCACAAATGTACAACGTCATTGTGTATCCGCCGTCGTTGTGTATCCATCCGCCAAAGGAGTGAATCTATGGAGCAGCTACAGAAAAGAAATGGTGTGCACGTCAATAACGTAGTTTACACAACTCTTTAAGAGTAACACACTGCACAGATGTAGGATGGATGAACGAGGAGGTGGAGTGGAGCAGCATGACGTCACATGACGTGCCAGCTGCCTTGTTGGACTTGCGCTGCTTCGTGTGTTTTGATTTGTGTGCATTGGTCGTTCTTTTCCTTTTTTTCCCACTTTTGCTTTGGTTTGAAAGTTTTGTTTTGGTGAGATTTGATTGATAATGTATATAAAAGCGGTAGGAGCAGGAAAAAAATATATATATTTACTTCATCCTGCACCCTTTTCCAACATGGACCGGTTATGACGTGTGTTGTTGCAGAGAGTTTGCAAAAGATGTCTACTATCATTTCCCTTTGTTTCTGTATACATGCATATATATATTTTATTTCCTTATTTTAACATGTTCGAAATAAAATCAATCAATCAGTCAATCAATCAATCAATACGCCACAGTGACGTGTTGCCTCTGTGCATTGTGGGTTTTTAAAACAGTTTGAGAACAATAGAATATGTAGTCAGTGAGTTTTTGTGTTGTTTCGCCGTCTAGTGTAGCAACTAAGATGCTATTGGCCGTGTGTTTACCTATGAATGACGTCATAAGAGCTAACTTAACGTTAGCCACAAGTTAGAAAACCAGCTAGCGTGGACGTTATAACCGCTACGTGACGTTAAACTTTGCTTAATATTCGTTCTCGCGAGAGCTTATGGAAGGAGATGCTAATCGTTACAGGGAAAGTCACGTGTTACAATTAGGGAGGAGCGCGAGGGGAGTAGCTTAAAACGTCACTATAGGTCGTAATGAGCTGCTTGAACAAACGACCTATGGGGTCGTTTTTGTTTTTTGGGGTGGAGGACAGTCTCTCCGTGTCACAGCTCCACCAAGTCGTCAATATTGCGTCATTATCAAACTTGTATTTCCCCCGACACACTCCCGGCAGTAACAATGTATCAACACCTTCTCTCCTCTTCTTCATGGCGGTCTGTTGCGCCCCGTCTTCCTCTCCTTTGTTGAACCGCTAATTGGGTTTTGTGTTCCAATTTGCAAACGCGCGCGTTGTTTGCGCACTGCCGCGGGAGCGATGGCACCACGCGGAGATGAAACGGCAGGAGAACACGTAAAGAGGAGAGGAGTCGCATATATGTTTTTACTCCTGCAAACCTTTTGATGCTGGGACGATACAATCAACCTTTAAGCCCCCCCCCCCCCATCTCTCTCTCTCTCTCTCTCTCTCTCTCTCTCTCTCTCTCGCAGTCTTCCACCTGAAGAAGAGGAATCTAATTCTATTCCCTCTACGTCCTATGGGGTTGTCATGGTAACGGCATACCGGTGTACCTCGATACTTGTAATTTCTTAATAGCCTTAACTGACCGAGGGGAAGGGAGTTTGTAAGGTGGCGCTTTTGGGTCAGGTTTTGTCAGATGACTTTTAAGTTGGGCGGCACGATGACGCAGTGGTTAGCGCCGTCTCCTCGCAGCGTGAAGGTCCTGGGTTCGAGCCCCGGGGTAGTCCGACCTTGGGGGGGGTCGTCCCCTGTTTGGAGTTTGCATGGGTTCCCTCCGGGTGCTCCGGTTTCCTCCCCACAGTCCAGAGACATGTAGGTCAGGTGGATGGGCCGTACTGAATTACCCGTAAGTGTCAATGTGTCTCTGACACAATGGAATTGACCTTTTATTCTTTATTTCGTCGCCTTTATTATAAAATAAAAGGCGTAATAGTCATAAAGTAAGCCATGCAAAATAATGGTTGTAAAGGTTAATAGTTAAAAAATGGGGAGGGCGATAGTAGCCAAGATGCTAAATCAGTTACTGGGTGCAGCTAGCAATAGATAATAATAGATGAACAAAAGAAAATGGTTGACATATTCTAAAAGTAGCGGCTATTGTAATAATTTCTCCACAACTTAGCATAATAAGCTAACATATTGCCCACAGAAACCTGCAAACTTACTCAAGTGGCTTTTATTCATATTAACATGTACCACACATAGAATAGAATAGAATAGAATAGAATAGAATACACTTTGTAATTTGTGCATTTATTCACTCTCTGCATTTAACCCATCCTGTTGTATGGGAGCAGTGGGCAGCTGCAGCACCAACCCCAGTTCTTCCTTCCACTGCCTTGCTCAGGGGCAGAGACAGGAGTATTAACCCTAGCATGCATGTATTTTTGATGGTGGGAGCAGCCGGAGCAAACCCACGCAGACACAGGGAGAACATGCAAACCCCACAACGAAAAGCACCTGGTACGGCCCGGGGGTTCGAACCCAGGGCCTTCCTGCTGTGAGGCGATGGCGTTAACCACTGCGCCACCGTGCAGCCCCGGATCTGCGTGATGACAGATGATGATGATGGCAGCTGATGTCTCGGCCCGGTGATGGCCTGGCGGCCTTTCCAGGGTGTCTCCCCACCTGCCGCGCAATGGCTGCTGGGATAGGCTCCAGCATCCCCGCGAGCCCAGTTGGGATAGGCGTCTTGGATAACGGATAGATGGACGTTTCAAAGACTACTTCAAATATCTGTGAGTAGAATAGAAGCCAGTCGATCGACGCCGTCTGATGACGTGGGGTGGGGGAGGGGTGGATGTGCACCATGCGCTAGTGAATTTTACCCACGTGCTCGTTTCGACACGCCCGTGACGGGTAGACACCGGGGAGGCACGCGCAGCTGTGACGCACAGCGCTGCAGAAATACGTAAACCTGTCTCGTGTCGCTTCGCCTGCAGAAACCATTATTTTAACACTTTTATTTTTAATTTTTATTCTAATTACTAAATAATTATTGCATTATTATAATTATTATATATAATTATTATACATGGTATATATAATTATTGTAATTATTGTAATTATCGTGATTATTTTCAAGTCTTTGTGTTATTTGTTATTTTTATTTTATTGCAACCGTTACGATAACCCTAGTAGGGTCCTTCTCTCGAAAAAGGGGACACGTCGGCAGCGTCACGTCCACAGTGGCGGTGGTCTCCTCTTGTAGACCTGCACATTATCAGTGGGAAACAATGGCGGCACGACGCGGCACCGTGAGTAACAAGAGAGCACAACACGCTGTGTAGTCAAGGGCCTTCACTCCCTTCGGAGAGTAAGTGTGTGTCTGTGTGTGTGTGTGTGTGTGTGTGTGTGTGTGTGTGTGCATGGGTGGCTGTGTGTCCATGTGTGTGTGTTCTGTAAAAGTGTGTGTGTGTGCATCTGTGTGTGTCTTTGTCTGTGTGTGTGTGTGTGTGTGTGTGTGCATGGGTGGCCGTGTGTCCGTGTGTGTGTGTGTGTGTGTTCTGTAAGGGTGTGTCTGTGTGTGTGCATGTGTATATATGCGTGTGAATGCGTGTGTCTGTGTGTGTATATGTGTGTGACTGTGTGTATATAGGTGCGCTTCGTGTGTGAGAGACCATGTGTGGGCGCACACACTGTGAAAGAACGGACCTCAGGGGAAGAGAACATTGTGAGGGAGAGACAGGATCAGCATTCAAGGACACATCAAGACGCAGACACACACGCACGCACGCACGCACGCACACGCACGCAAGCGTATTGCAGTCACGGTAGTTGTGGGCGGAGAGTCAATATACGACGTCTGGTTCCAGAGGTAAGAGGAACAGAGCAGCGCCAACATGGCAATCTGCAGGCAAGACATGGGAATTACGCACGGCGCGGTCACCTTCAGACGGCCACCTTTAGCTCTCCACCTCACTTCCTGTCCCGTCATCTCTCCCGTGTTTCACGTGCAACCATGCACACCGGCAGGCTAGCTGTCCTGCGCACAGTTAAAGCGACTCTAACTGTTCATTATGACAATACGTCGCTTCATGCATGCCTGCACAAAGCCTGCATCACTCTTCTGCAAAAAAAACCCCGAGTGCACACTTTGCTACAGGTCTGGAAGAAGCTGAATAGCTGCTACACAAACCGTCCACTGAAGTAATTCACCGGACGTGCCTTAGTGGTTGACCTTGATGAATATGTAACGGCTGAAAATGTCATCACGAGACACGAAGACCAACATAATGCACGAGAGAAGAAAAAGAAAAAAAATAAATCAAGCGGTGCGAGTTTAATCTATTAAGGGCTGAAGCTGAAATGTGGGATTTTTTTCTCCGTTAATGAAATGCTACTTTATCCGTCTGGACCTTGGAGCCCGGTTACGTAACGCTGAATAAACGGGCATGTTCACTGTGTTTGCAGACGTTCTCCGCAGACACGCCGCTGCTGACATGTTCGACTGGCCAGGACAAACGCTGGTGCAGAGGCAAACACGTCCCCACCGGAACAGGAAATAAATAAATAAATAAATAAATAAATATGGTGGAGATGAGGTGATGCCTCAGTCGGACAGCTAATTAACCAGGTCTAATATCAATATGACAGTATAGCAGCGTCCCTGTGTAGTTTAATGTAGTTTGTAGATTAGATTATATTAGATTAGATTAGATTAGATTGGATTAGATTACAGTAGATTAGATTACATTAGATTAGATTAAATTAGATTAGATTATATTAGATTAGATTATATTAGATTGGATTAGATTAGATTACATTAGATTAGATAAAATTATATTAGATTAGATTACATTATATTATATTAGATTAGATTAGTTTAGATTGGATTAGATTAGATTACAGTAGATTAGATTAGATTAAATTAGATTATATTAGATAACATTATATTAGATTAGATTAGTTTAGATTGGATTAGATTAGATTAGATTAGATTACATTAGATTAGATTAGATTAGATTAGATTATATTAGATTAGATTAGTTTAGATTGGATTAGATTAGATTAGATTACAGTATATTAGATTAGATTACATTAGATTAGATTACATTACATTAGATTAGATTAGATAAAATTATATTAGATTAGATTAGTTTAGATTGGATTCGATTAATTAGTTAATTAATTAGAATATATTCTGGGATTTAGATTGGATTAGATTAGATTACAGTAGATTAGATTAGATTAAATTAGATTATATTAGATAACATTATATTAGATTAGATTAGTTTAGATTGGATTGGATTAGATTAGATTAGATTACATTAGATTAGATTAGATTAGATTAGATTAGATTATATTAGATTAGATTAGTTTAGATTGGATTAGATTAGATTAGATTACAGTATATTAGATTAGATTACATTAGATTAGATTACATTACATTAGATTAGATTAGATAAAATTATATTAGATTAGATTAGTTTAGATTGGATTCGATTAATTAGTTAATTAATTAGAATATATTCTGGGATTAAGAGGTTACGTATAGGAGTAGTACCCTTCCTAGATGGCCTTTCGTGGCGTCCTAGACTGGTCTCCATACACCCCAGACTCATTTGTGTGAGTGTGTGAGGCTCTATTTTGCACGTCAGACTCATTTGAAGGGCAACCTACAGCCTCTCCATGATGCATGACCGTCCGTGCGTGGTGAAGAGCCACGCCCTCCTCGTGGTAACCCCGTTAACGTTGTGAGGAGACAACAGAGCAGAACTTGGCGGATCTAGAGGAGTAAACCTCAATAACAAATCCTGCTACTCCTGTGGGCAGCAGGAGTCCCGGGTGCGTTCATCAATAGACTGGTGTTATGGGCCGGGGGATGTCGTGGCTTTGCAGATGATCAACGCATCTTGACAATGGGAAGGCACAAAATCTCCAGCTAGCGGAGAACCACAGAACTGCATGTGGAGTAGCGCCCCCTGCTTTACACGAACATGCGCAACCGAAACCCTGTAGGGACGTCCTGGCGGACGACCTAGGCCGGGCCAGGCCAGGCTAGGCTAGATTAGACTAGATTAGATTAGAGTAGATTAGAGTAGATTAGAGTAGATTAGACTAGATTAGAGTAGATTAGACTAGATTAGAATAGATTAGAGTAGATTAGACTAGATTAGAGTAGATTAGAGTAGATTAGACTAGATTAGACTAGATTAGAGTAGATTAGACTAGATTAGAGTAGATTAGACTAGATTAGACTAGATTAGAATAGATTAGAGTAGATTAGACTAGATTAGAGTAGATTGTGTGCGTTAGCTTTGGTTTGAGGATGCAATTTTCACAAGGGTGGGAACCCTTTAAAGCTGAAATTAGTGATTTCCCCAATCTATTCCTACTTCCGGCAGCAACAGCTACATACAAGGAGTGTCGTCATCTCAGCGGTGAACTGCTGATAGATGATGCACCGGAGAGGCGTCACCGCCTCTGACGTGGAGTTCTGCGTCACACAACCTGCTGAGAGGGCGGGGTGGGTGGGGCGTGCCGCACAGCATGATAAATAATATGAATAACCGGAAGGCAATTATCGCAGCTAAGGTTAACACACTTTGTCGTAATTAAAAACATTATTTTGTCCTGTCACCGACACCATCTCAAGTGTCCTGAGGCTGCGAAACCCACCCATCTTGCAGACAAAGCAGCTTAGATGCAATGTCCCCAGCGATGTCACTCGGGTCTTTTAGAGTCACGGCTTAACGGCCTCAGATAGGACAAGCATGATCAGCCGACCGAGGAAGACTCCGGCTTGCCTGATCGCGGTTAAAGCTGCGCCCCCTAGCTGCATGAAAAGGTGCAGCAAATGCTAACGAGGTGATAATGCAAACGGAAAGAAGAAAGAGGCACAGATTCATTACAATGTATTTTGCTATGAAATACAAATCCGAAATAAGGGGGAGTCTGGGCAGCACAGCGGGCAATTCCGTTGCCTACCAACAGGGGGTTCGCCATTTCGAATCACCGTGTTACCTCCGGCTTGGTCGGGCGTCCCTACAGACACAATTGGCCGTGTCTGCGGGTGGGAAGCCGGATGCGGGTGTGTGTCCTGATCGCTGCACTAGCGCCTCCTCTGGTCGGTCAGGGCGCCTGTCCCGGGGGGGGGGGCTGGTGGGAGTAGCGTGATCCTCCCACGTGCTACGTCCCCCTGGTGAAACTCCTCACTGTCAGGGGAAAAGAAGCGGCTGGTGACTCCACATGTATCGGCGGAGGCATGTGGTGGTCTGCAGCCCTCCCCGGATCAGCGGGGGGAGGAGGGGGGCAGCGACCGGGACGGCTCAGAAAAGTGGGGTAATTGGCCAAACACAACTGGGGAGAAAGAGGGGGGGGTCCAAAAAATAAAAACATAAAATAACAGTGTGTCTAAACTGGCACCATGCACACAGCTGCCAGTCACTTCCTCCCATGGATCCCCTCCTTTCCCAGAGGAATTTGAACTGCCGAGTGAACGTGAACCGATGTCGCTGAGGCGTTTTTGGTATTACGTCATCGAAGCAGATTTAACTGGACTGAACCCTGACCAGGAAGTGTTTCCACTAAACTGTGCCGCTATTGGCTTCCACCTTTACTGGCTGAGCCAAATCGTACGTCGTCTCAGCATCGCATGGCTGTTGCCCTCCCCCCCTCCCCTCCCCCCCTCAAGAAGCGAAGGGGTGCGCCGCGTCATACCAATCTTGTTCCCGTGCCCACCGCATCCATCAAACCTTGCCAAGGCGACACGTCAGTGCATCACATGCATCACTGCCCTTTACACTGCGCAGTCGATAGAAACCTGACATACTCCAAGAAAGGGACCCCGTTTCTCTTTATTTTGGAGCTAAAGGCACCACCTGCAAGAGATGCCCCCATGCACAGCACGACAGGCCACCGGCGGCGAGGAGGCGTGGGGCGGGGTGGCTGCAGCGAGGGCTACCTCGCCTGCCCACACCTAATAACGTGGCGGAGCCGTGCCCCCTCATCAGTCAAACAGGACACATCACCCCCAACCCGCTGAAAACAAGCCAGTGCTAATCTGTCTGATAGCGGGCTAACCTACTAGCGAACTCAGACCACCCCGGGGTCTTGAAAAAGAGGGGCCAACCCTGGAGCCTCTGTGCATAAGTAATGGCCCGAGATTAGACCCGCGTGATAAAGGTCCTTATCGTACGACCCTGCAGGGAACTGCGGGGAGAGAGTTCACTTACCTCAGACGAACTCGCCTAATGACTCCCTTCTTGCAGCCATAATTAAAGCCGGTGCCCATTGTCTTGATTCATTAGCTGCATGACTCGGTTTGCCAACCTTGATCAATTACATGACCACCTATCGCAGCCGAGCTCCTTGGTAAGCACGCTCACGTACTGTTGTCGCGCCGTAAGCGGCAGCTCGAGAGCATGCTTTCCTGGGGTGTGTGTGTCTGTGTAGGTGTGCGTGTGTGTGTGTGTGTGGTGTTATTGTGCACATTGTGATTAGGGATGGATGTCACAACAGCAACAGGGCTGAGATGAGATGAGCATTTTGTACATGGCTAGATGGCTATCGAATGTGTGTGTGTGTGTGTGTGTGGGGGGGGGTGTACGTGTGTTTTTGTCAGGTTTAGTGCGTTGAGTATTGGAAAGGCCATTCAAGTCCCACTAAACGGATTAATTTTTTGCAATGCTGTCGCAATAACGAGTGGGCTGTTGTTTTAATTCTCCTTTAGTTGTCTGCAAGGGGGAGAAAGAGATGGGGGGGGGTTGTTGATGTTTGCAAAAGCTGTATGCAGTGTGGGTGGCAATCAATATGTTGCACGACAAGGAAATAACACACAACATCCACACACACCATGCATTTACCCATGCATTGCTGCAGGTCATGCATGTTGATGGTGCACGTGGAAATAACACACAACATCCACACACAATATGCATTTACCCATGCATTGTTGCAGGTCATGCATGTTGATGGTGCACGTGGAAATAACACACAACAGCCACACACAATATGCATTTATCCATGCATTGCTGCAGGTCATACATGTTGATGGTGCACGTGGAAATAACAGACAACATCCACACACAATATGCATTTATCCATGCATTGCTGCAGGTCATACATGTTGATGGTGCACGTGGAAATAACACACAACATCCACACACAGCATGCATTTATCCATGCATTGCTGCAGGTCATACATGTTGGTGGTGCAGGTGAAAATAACACACAACATCCACACACAACATGCATTTGTCCATGCATTGCTGCAGGTCATACATGTTGGTGGTGCATGTGGAAATAACACACAACATCCACACACAACATGCGTTTATCCATGCATTGCTGCAGGTCATTGGTGGTGCATGTGGAAATAACACACAACATCCACACACAACATGCATTTATCCATGCATTGCTGCAGGTCATACATATTGATGGTGCATGTGGAAATTCAAAATACACAAATACCAACCTGCTATCCAAATAATAATTTAAAAAAAATGAATAAATTGAGATTTATTTAGATTCGTGGTGCGGCTGTATTTCTAACACCATTCAGCCACAACATTATACATACTCTGTAAATCTCCTCTGGATCGAGTAATGCTTCCTCATACAGTAGTATACAAAGAAAAAAAGATAATAATAATGGATTCTTTAGAGTCTTACAGAAGCTTGCAAAAGCGAACTGTGTTCAGATGGTGGGACCCAAAAGGTACTGGGAAATTGAGTACAATTTGGTGCAAATGCCTCCCATCTATAAATTCACTGTATATAACCCGTATATGATGCCAGAGGTGTGATCTTTTGTTCGCATGTACCCATTCAAATACCAAGTTTACATCATTTATCTCTCCATCCATCCATCTATCTATCTATCTATCATCCATCGAGCCATCCATCATCTATCTATCTATCTATCTATCTATCTATCTATCTATCTATCTATCTATCTATCTATCGATCTATCTATCTATTTTTCTGTCTATAAAATAATACCTCACCCACTGTGTTTGCCATCCTCATTTTGTTGTTATACATAATGCTGATCTTCAGAAGACGTCTGTAATTTTCTGGCTGTGTAATCGACGCCGTCTTAACGCACAGCCCTGCAGCATGCCTCTTGATGGGGGCGGCTTTTGGGGGGTTAATATTAAGACAAAAGCACAAAGTGTAGAGAAACACCATAACTGGATGGATGAATAGCAGGAAGGAGCAGGTGATGAGGCAATAAGGGGAGCCTGCACCATGCTTGTTGATATATTTTGTCCTTATTTCTATTCCTTATTTATCTTTTATTTCTATTTTCTTATCTTGTATCTCGTTAGCTTTTAGTTATTAGAGCGTGAGTGTCTGTAATAGAACTCAATTTCCCCTGCGGGATAAATAAAATATTCTGATTCTGAGAGAACACCGTGTAAGGCCAACAGCAGACATGCATGTGAGGCAACGCTTGATGGCAGGGGTGCAAAACAGACGCGAGTTACACTTCGCCGACGTCCGATGGTATTGATGATTTCTGCGGTTTTGCAGAGATAAAATACCGCAGGGTGCTTTATCTGGTCGTGAAAGCCTTCGAAAGCCCATTATAGCTCGGAAACACACAGAGATGGCGCTCGTAGGGCAGCTGCAGCCTCTCAAGTACAGTACGTGAAGGACAAAAGCAAACACCACCGAATGAGCTTTAACACTGGCAGACAGGACTGGCTGAGATGTCAGGCCATTAGTGTGTGCATGGGAGATTAGCACGGACCGTGCACAACCCAGCCTTCCATAAACATCCGTCCGGCAAAGCGGTTTTCCTCACAGCGATCTTGTCAGCGTGCCACCAGACTATCCACTTCCCCACACACTGATGCGTCCCCTCATAGCCATGATCTCTGTATTTATTACATTTAATATAACAGCTAGGCATCGCTTATTTACGTCCAAGCCAGGAAGGCTTTTGCAGCTGCACATTGCAATGGTTGCCTTCGTGCAGGACTTCCCCTGGTATCATTACTGCACATCCACGGCGGGCAAATATAAAGTAAAAGCACACGTGGTGGCGAGTTCGAAGAAGCAAAGTAGTCTCGGTTAACAAGCAGCTCAGGCCCACTTAGTCTGCAGATGACCTTATACCGCACCATTAGCAGCTACAGTTGAGATTCAACCATGTCTTCATGGTGGGATTGGCAATTAAAAAAAAAAATCCCCCTCTTCTCTCCAATTGCACTTGGCCAATTACCCCACTCTTCCCAGCCTTACCGGTCGCTGCTCCACCCCCCTCTGCCGACCCGGGGAGGGCTGCAGACTACCACATGCCTCCTCCCATACATGTGGAGTCGCCAGCTGCTTCTTCTTCTCACCTGACAGTGATGAGTGTCGCCCGGGGGGCGTAGCGCGTGGGAGGATAAAGCTACCCCCCCCCCGAACAGACGCCCCGACCGACCAGAGGTGCAACAACCAGGACACATACCCACCCACATCCGGCTTCCCACTCGCAGACACGGCCGATTGCGTCTGTAGGGACGCCCGACCAGGCCGGAAGTGGCACACTTTGTTTAATTCTGAATGGACGTTTGGGGGTTTATACGGTGGCACGGTCAGACATCAATACCTGTACCACCACACGTGTCGGTAAGCTCAACCGACGGGCCTATCAGCGAGAACTGTTTTGATCAATTTTGGCGCCAACGTCCCGCCATGCACGTGGTCGAATCAATTTAATTTGAACTGTATTTCCATAGCGCACGCGCAATGCAGTGTGCCTCACAATACGTCAAACTACGCAGGTAAAAGTAGGCAGTGATAAAAGAAGAGAAACGGGATACAAGGAACTGGAAAAAGAGAAAATTAAATAATATATTGTGGAGTTAGAAAACAACGAGACAGGAGACGTGAGAGTAGACGTAGTCGAGGTAGTTTACTAGCTCCCACTTAGCATGTCATACATTCGACAACGACACTGAACTGTGAACCGGAAGCGGAAGTGCATTATCTGACCCCTCGCCTCTTCCCTTAAAGGTACACCGTCCTCTTAGGTGAATGTCTCTCGTTATATAGATGTGGGTCACCACAACATAAATAAATGCAATAAAGATTTTAAAAAAAAAATTCAACAAAACAGAAAGGAGGGAAATGAATATGGAAATGCATCGAGCCCCGATCCCCTGTGCAACACCCGTCTTCATGCACCGCCTGCATGTTCTACTTTTGTGTGTTGTTATTGTGTGTTGCATTTATTTGGGTTCATTGATGATCTGCAGCATGTGCCGCACACCTCTATATATCTACACCCCGGCTTCCTGCAGCTGTGTTAAAACAACCCGCGGTAATTCCCCCCAGCATCTGTTAAAGCCCCTCCTGAGCTGATAAGAGTCTCGAAGTTGTGTTATCAGGTTTGACTCACAACTTTGACGCCCTGGGCAGCGTGCTCCCTGTAGCGCTTGTTAAGTTGAATCGCCTGTGTTCTCGCATCCCTGCAGTTCGTGCTTGAGGGGCTGCCCCAGAAGTGAAAGCCCACCGTGTCGTGTTGATGCCCTTCACTTCTGCTACCCTACACGTTGCCCTTGAAGCAGGCAAGACAGTGCAAATCACACAGGCTGCCATCACTTGTGCCGCTTTGTATTCACAACTGAATTAAACCAAGTCATTTAGTGCTCATTCAAGGACATCGGGCAATTATAACGTATCGCTTGAGTCGACTGCAAAAGAGTGTGACTGTTTGGCAGGCTAGGGTTTTTATATTTTTGTTTTATTTTATTCATATTATTTTGTACCACAATGTACTTATACATTGCAATGCCTGGAAAAAAAATCATATTTAATTTGAATTTTCATGTAAAATCTCACGCTAAAGTACTCGCAGGAATGAGCGAGACTGTGAGCGGTCAAGTGTGTGATGTCCAGGGTGCTTCCCTGCCTTGCATTCAATAGCTGGAATAGTGTTCAGCCCTGAGTATAGACAATTAGTAATAATATTTATAATTATTATTATTGTGATTATTTTGATGATAATGATAATAAAAAGTAGAAGAAGAAGAAGAAAAAGTAATAATAATAACAAGAAAGAGCCTGATGTCTCAGAAACCCCACCAACAGAAAATGAGGCAACTACCATCTATGCCAAAAGGCAAAGGCAGAAGGCAAAACACCGTGGCCAGTGGCAACTGCCAAAAACCTGGGAGGACAAAGCAATGCACGGGAAGTACCCAAAAAGAATGAAAGTCGCAGACGTGGACCAACAAAAGCCACACCAGTGGCTGAGGAGCACCGGGCTGAAAGAAGAGACGGGGTGCCTGATAATCGCTGCACAAGGCCAGAGCCTGGCAACCAGATCCTATCACCACCGCATCATCAGAGATGGAACAGACCCAACATGCAGAATCTGTGGATTGTACCAAGAAACCATCGACCACATCGTCTCAGGCTGCCCGGAACCGGCACAGACCGAGTACATGTACAGGCACAACAAGGCAGCAGCATACCTGCACTGGAAGATCTGCAAGAGCTGCAAGATCCAGACGACTGAGAAGCGATACGAACATCAGCCAAAAACGGTCACCGATAACAATGACGTCACCATCCTTTGGGACACACCACATATTACCACGAGTACTGTCAATCAAGTGACATCTGCCCTGTAGCGCCTCGGGTTTGGACCCGGCTCTGCAGGAAGTAAAACAGGAAACACGAAAGACATACTACTACTACTGCTAATATAAAATCCCAGGAGCCTAATTAAAATGCAAACAGTTAGAACCTACAAAACCAGGGTTATGATGAAAGCAATTAAAATGAGGTGAAATATAAAGAGTTAATAAACATAAAATTATAAAATTATAAGGTATAAACAATACAATAAATAAATAAATCAATAAATTGGGCAACAATGGGTTTACTATTAAAAAAGCCTCCCTGCAAAGGTAAGTTTTAAGAAGTGATGTGAATGAATGAGTTAACGAGCTAACGAATGCTAACAAATGAATGAATGAATGAACGAAAGGATGAGTTAATGAAGCTCATGTTTCAGAATCACGTGTACAAGTCAGACCTGACTGCTTTATTTGCTGAAGCACATGCCAACATTGGGGTGGGGTGGGGGGGGAATCAGCCAAGCGGTGGTCCCGCCAGCCGGACAGCTGCCAGAAAACACGAAGAAATGCCTGATCCGGAATAGGAACGTCCCCGTCCGGGAAACAAATAGGAGCTGATGCCCAGATCCCACTCCAGCACCGCCAGGTTTGCTTCCACAAAGCATCTCTGACATCTCTGTTAAACGTCACAAATGAACAGCTGTTCTTGTTGCTCTAGCGAGCAACGGAACACTGGTTTGGACGGCACGGCGGCGCCTCACAGCAAGAAGGCCCTGGGTTCGAACCCCAGGGGTTCACAGGTCGTCCTCTGTGCACAGAGAGCAACATTGCTGTGGCCCGGACCCATCCCACACCCGACACTTTCACCCAGCCCACATACCGCGTGGTGTGATGGCACGTGAGAGGTCCGCTCCCGTTTCCCAGATCTGGGCCAGAACCAAGCCACGGCAGTGCAGCATGTGTCACATATTTGTTTTGGGATATTTGGGCCATATTCACCACATGGGCCACTTCAGGCTCACATCCGTTTTGTCAGGGCCAGAAGAAGGCCGTCAGTGCCGCATCACTACCTGAAGTGGCCCTCATCCGGTCGCTATCTGGGTGAGGAGTTTGCATGCTGTCCCCGAGTCTGCGGTGGGTTTTCTCCGGGTGCTTCCGGTTTCCCCCGCCATCAGAAAGACATGCATGTTAAGGTTGCTACTCCCGTCTCGCCCCCTGACCAAGGCAATGGGAAGCCATGACTGGAGTTGATCCCCGGGCGCTGCACGACGGCTACCCACTGCTGCTAGCTACACAGCAAGGATGGGTTAAATGCAGAGATTATATATATATATATATATATATATATATATATATATATATATATATATATATATATATATATATATATATATATATATATATAAATGTAACTCCATATGCTCTCTTGGATTTTTACTCTTGAATTAAATGGGGCAGAGAAAATTCAGCCAGGAAGCCCTTAATGATGGCCGACCAGCAGGCCTCAGTCTGGTATTAACCATACCCCACGCACAACCAGCACTGCTCAAGGGCAGAGTCTGCAAGTGGATAAACGCTGCCACTGTAATGATCGCTTGCTTGGCTGTTGGTCGCCCATCTGCCACCTGTCTGGATCAGTTTCTCTGCACTATGGAGGCGACTTCGGTCTGCGTTGATGAGATGCTAGGCCACTTCCAGAGCAGTCTGCACACACAAGCAGGTCCACTTACCGCCAGAGCGAAGAGTCGTACTGCTACTCTTATGCAATAAGGCTTCATCTCCGACGGCTGAGTCACCCTGACTGGTTTAAGCTTCATTTTCACAGCTGGGGGAAAACAATAAGAAAATAAAACCAAGAGAAGCAGTCACCGATTTTCCGTGTGACCTACAAAGAGCATTTTTGAGTCATTTTGACAATTTCTCGTCTAGACATTGAACGGTTGTAATAAGCAACAATTACATTTTGAAGAGAACTTATTATCTACTTGGATAATTACTCTTTTCTTAAAACAAATCCATTCTTACTTTCTGAAAACCTGTTTTCTTTCCATTCAAGTACAACACAGTCCCAATCTTACAAAGTTGTGATTTAATTTAGCACACGCTTTTAACTAAAGCAACACGGATCTGGGAATCGATTCAACACAACTAAGATCTAGCCAGGAGACGACAACACAACCAAGATCTAGCCAGGAGACGACAACACAACCAAGATCTAGCCAGGAGACGACAACACAACCAAGATCTAGCCAGGAGACAACAACACAACCAAGATCTAGCCAGGAGACGACAACACAACCAATCTAACCAGGAGACGACAACACAACCAAGATCTAGCCAGGAGACGCCAACACAACCAAGATCTAGCCAGGAGACGACAACACAACCAAGATCTAGCCAGGAGACGACAACACAACCAAGACCTAGCCAGGAGACAACAACACAACCAATCTAGCCAGGTGACAACAACACAACCAAGATCTAGCTAGGAGACGACAACACAACCAAGATCTAGCCAGGAGACGACAACACAACCAAGATCTAGCCAGGAGACGACAACACAACCAAGATCTAACCAGGAGACGACAACACAACCAAGATCTAGCCAGGAGACGACAACACAACCAATCTAGCCAGGACACGACAACACAACCAAGATCTAGTCAGGAGACAACAACACAACCAAGATCAAACCAGGAGACGACAACACAACCAAGATCTAGCCAGGAGACGACAACACAATCAAGATCTAGCCAGGAGACGACAACACAACCAAGATCTAGCCAGGAGACGACAACACAACCAAGATCTAGCCAGGAGACGACAACACAACCAAGATCTAGCCAGGAGACAACAACACAACCAATCTAGCCAGGAGACAACAACACAACCAAGATCTAGCTAGGAGACGACAACACAACCAAGATCTAGCCAGGAGACGACAACACAACCAAGATCTAGCCAGGAGACGACAACACAACCAAGATCTAGCCAGGAGACGACAACACAAGCAAGATCTAGCCAGGACACGACAACACAACCAAGATCTAGCCAGGAGACGACAACACAACCAAGATCTACCCAGGAGACAACAACACAACTAAGTGTCAACAAACTAGTTCCCCCGTGTTGCCTCCGTCTTGGTCAGGCCTCCCTACAAACACAACTGTGGCCGCGTCTGCGGGTGGAAAGCCGGATGCGGGAATGTGTCCTGGTCGCTGCACTAGCGCCTCCTCTGGTCGGTCGGGGCACCTGTTTGACGGGGAGGGGGAACTGGGGAGAATGGTGTGATCCTCCCACGCGCTACGTCCCCCTGGTGAAACTCCTCACTGTCAGGTGAAAAGAAGCGGCTGGTGACTCCACATGTATGGGAGGAGGCATGTGGTAGTCTGTAGGCCTCCCCGGATCAGCAGAGGGGGAGGAGCAGCGACCGGGACGGCGCGGAAGAGTGGGGTAATTGGCCGGGTACAATTGGGGAGAAAGGGGGGGGGGGAGAGAAAGTGAAAAAAAAAGGTTCAAGTCCAATAAGTGGGGGGGCGGGATGGAACGGCGGCGCAGTGGTTAGCGCCACCACCTCACATTAAGAAGGTCCCGGGTTCGAACGTCCAACCTTGGGGGTCGTCTCAGGTCATCCGCTGTGTGTGGAGTTTGCATGTTCCCACGTGGGTTTCCTCCGGGTGCTCCGGTTCCCTACCACAGTCCAAAGACACGTAGGCCCGGTGAATCCACCGTACTAAGTTGCCCCTAGGTGTAAATGTGTCAGCACTGCATGTGATGGCCTGTCCAGGGTGTCTCCCTGCCTGCCACCCAATGACTGCTGGGATGGGCTCCAGCATCCCGCGACCCTAATTGGGATGAGCGGTTTGGATAACGGATGGATGGATGGATGGAAGGATGGAAGTCTGATAGGACGTGTGTGTGAGCAGGCAATGCATAGGGTGCATCTTCACACTCCGTTTCCTCATTAACAATTTTCAAGAATTTGAACTAAATCCCTTTGTCACTCAATTGTGCACGGTTGTCAGGCTCAGCGCAGGATCGTTCCAACACTGAAGTGCGCATTTCTTCAGTAAATCCTTCCCTGACTTTCTCGTCTGCAACAAAACCCATCACAACACAAGAGCGGCGGTTTACTTTCCTCCGCAAGTCTCATCGGCACGGTGACCCCCGGGGCCACAGGGCTGCCATTTTTAACGCTCCCAAGCCAAGTGAATCGTGCCGCACTTGGGCTGTGGACGGCTCGATAAACACCCACGAAACCTTTGTTCCGTGCCCCACAACCCCAGGCGGACTGGGGGAGCTTTTCCCACAATCACAAACCCCCACACGGCCTCCGAGATGCGCGTGTGCCAAGGAGGTGCAGGGGCACGAGTCGTTTCCCGAGTACGGCAATCTGACCAGCCGGCCTCTGCAGCGAAGCGGGACGGGGCGACGATGCTCCTCAAAATCCTGACACGTTTCATGCAAGCGCACTGATTTGGGCCCGAATCCAAAAGACGCTGAGCTGCAAAGACTCCGGACGCATCTCTGGGTCGAGGAGATGGCTCCGGCAACAAGTCCACTTGGACCGAGCCTGCAGCGCACCAGGAGGTTTTGCATTGCTCGCCGTTATGAATGGGTTGTTGGATATAATGCAAACTGTAGGGTAAACAATAAGACAGGGGTAAACAATCAGACAGTCAAGATCCATAGCCCTTGTGTTGTGCACACATTCTGTATACTGCGCTTGCATTAAGGGTATCAAACCTCCTAATCAAAGCAACTTAACTGGATTCGAAACCCCAAATCTATTGTGCACGAAGAAACAACCTGTCACTCATCACAAACTGGGTGACTATCTGGGTTGCCCCTCTTCAACGGTGCAGAAAGACTGCATTTAGTCAGTGGACGCCCCTCGTTTTTATGGGGTCAAACAAGACCCAGACATGTGTTAGGGTCAAAAACGAGCCTAAGACAGTCTTAGTAGCCTAGGGGTGCACAGCTCATGTTCCACTTTCTCTAATGTTGGGGTCACTCTGGGGGAAAAAGTCAAATTTCAGGTTGAAAAAAAGATCCTTTATATGGTTTTCTCTGCTGTTAAACACGGTTATGGGCCTTTTTGACCCGTAAGACAACAGAAGGGATGAGTAATATTTTGTCAGGGGCCATTTTTACAACTGGGCTACCGGATAGCTCTGCACCATCGATACAGGGTCATGACCCTCTCGTCACAGCGGGCCTCCCATACAGCTTTTACAACAGGGCTTGTTCTGCAGAACGCCACAAAGCTCTGAGGTTTGCAGATGATCACGCTCTGTTTGAGTGTGTTTTCTTTGTCGTTTTTCCATCAAGAGCCGCTCCCCTCCCCTCCCCCCCCTCTTCCAAGCTGCATGCATTAAAGGGCACACTTTATAAAGACCAAAGCCAAAGCCGGTTTACTCTTTCCGTCTGCTCACTCGAAACGACCATTTGTAGTCCTCGGCCTGTGTGCGTCATGGTTACGCAGAAGTCAAGCTGCTGCCCCCGTTTCATCGCCGCCACGGTTTTACCAACGGAGCACGCCATCTCTGGTTATACAGAACAGCAACAACCGGTCCGGCCCCCTGGTTTTGTCTGTTAAGCGGCCACTGTGATGTGTTAAATGCCGCAAAAGGCGGCCATTTAATAGCCCCGACGCTTATCGACGAGACTTGGGGCTTTTAAACTGGTTGCAAACGGGTGACGCTCGCCCCTCCCCCCCCCTCCCCGTTTATTTTCCTAGCCGGGGATTTTTATGGCTGTTTAGTCCTCATTAACCCCCGTCTGGGGCAGAACGAGGTGCGTGAGGCTCCCCCGTCCCCCCCCCCACTTTGTCCCCGTCCCGGCCCCTCCTACCTCTTGGCCCACCTTCAAAACGTACGCGGAGTCGGATGCAAATACGCATAAATTCACTCCGTGCACGTGCACGCGCACGCGCACACACACACACAGGATTACAGAGAGAGGGTCGTAAAGTGTTTTCCACCCCCCACCCCGCCCCCCTCCTCCCTCAGCCGGTCTGGACAGAGTGATAGAGGGTGGTGCAGAGGGTGATCAATATGTTTGTGCTATAAATAGCCCGTAGCGCAGTGTGGTGCTGAGGAGGAGGGGGTGCGGGGGTAATACATCTGACGAGGGGGGAACCCAGCAGTGCTCAGCATGGAAATGCCGCCATGCGTTCACAAAACATCACCGGCGACTGGAGCATTAAGGCTATTTGTTACTCGGCTGGGCTCGGAAATGCCCCCGAAATATATAGCAATGCGGCGCACCATGAAATCACGCGCCATTTGTATTGTGGGAGAGGGGAATTTATATTTATATTTTTTATTTTTGGGGGGGGGGATGTCTTTGTGGCCTATTATGAAGGCGATATTTCATGAAATACATAGCACAGTAAATACCGCTGCCTATTATTAATGTATCGCGCTACGGAGCAACGCCAGACGGGCGAGTCTGGCGTAGCAAGTGTGGGGGTGATGTGATGTTGATGGAGGAGTAACACAAGACTACACACTTCAGTCATCGTCAACACGTCACGTAACGTACCACCAACAGCATCCATCCATCCATCCATCCATCCTGGATGCTGGAGCTTATACCAGCAGTCATTGCGTGGCAGGCGAGGAGACACACTGGACAGGCCGCCAGGCCGTCACACAGGGCCGACACACACACACACACACACACCTAAGGCCAACTCCACACAGAGGACGACCCCCAAGGTTGGACTACCCCCCCCAGGACCTTCTTGCTGTGAGGCGACCGCGCTAACCACTGCGCCCACCCCCCCCCCAACCGATAGCAATGGCTGAACAAACAGTGGACCATGATGGCGTCCGAATAACAACAGTGAACAGGCCAGGCTCCAAGATCCCGCTAGTCATCACCTGTCGTATTTCCTGTTTTATTTTGAAGTGCTCGTCTGTCCTGTTTCCCCCCCCCACTCACCTGCGCACCCGTCCCCATTTCCTTATTAGCTCACTAGCGTAGATACACCGATCAGCCAAAACATTACAACCACCGACAGGTAAGTGAATAGCATTGATTATCTCGTCGCGATGGCCCCTATCAAGGGGGGGGGGTATGTGAGGCAGCAAGGAAACAGTCCGCTTTTAAAACTGATGTGTTGGAAGCAGGAAAAATGGGCAAGAGTAAGAATCTGATCAGCTTTGAGATGGGCCAAATTGTGATGGCTAGATGACTGGGTCAGAGCATCTCCAAGACGACAGGTCTTGTGGGGTGTTCCCGGTATGCAGTGGTCAGTACCTACCAAAAGTGGTCCCGGGAAGGACAACCGCTAAACCGGCGACAGGGACTCATGGGCACCCAAGTCTCATTGATGCACATGGGGAGTGAAGGCTCGACCGTCTGGTTCGATCCCACAGCTACTGCAGCTCAAACTGCTGAAAAATGTTAATGCTGGATATGATAGACAGGCACTGGGCACTCTGACCGGTGTGCGTAGCCACGGATTGGTCAGAGTGGACCGGTAAGAGTGGACTGGTCAGAGTGGACCGGTCAGAGAGGACTGGTCAGAGTGGACCGGTCAGAGTGGACTGGTCAGAGTGGACCGGTCAGAGTGGACTGGTCAGAGTGCCCTGTCCTCCACCAAAAGTGCCTACAATGGGCACATGAGCATCAGAACTCGACCAATCAGGAACAGAGGAAGGTGGCCAAGTCTAGTTAATAACACTTGCTTTTACATCATGTGGACGGCCGGGAACATGCATGTCATTTACGTGAGGGAGAGATGGCACCAGGATGCATTGTGGGAAACAGGCGAGCCGGTGGAGGCAGGGTGATACTCTGGGGAGTGTTCTGCTGGGAATCCATGGGTCCTGGCATTCATGTGGATGTAACTTTGGCACAATAGTAAGTACCTACCTAAACATGACTGCAGACCAGGTACACCCCCTCATGGCACCGGTATTCCCTGATGGCAGGATAATGCACCCTGCCACACTGCAAAAAAATGTTCAGGAATGGTTTGAGGAACTTTTTTTCCTTTCTTTCATTGTTTTCATTTTTTTTGAGAAAGCAGCTTAGGCAATGACGGGCGGTTTGAGGAACATCACAAGAAGTTCACAGCGTGGCCTTGGCCCTCCAAATTCCCTAGAACTCAATCTGATTGGGAATCTGTGGGATGTGCTGGAAAAACAAGTCTGATCCACGGAGGCCCCAACCTTGCTTCTTAAAGGATCTGCTGCTAAAATCTTGGGGCCAGATACCAGGGGACACCATCAGAGGTCTTGTGGAGTCCATGCCTCAACAGGCCAGAGTGGTTTTTGGTGGCTCGAGGGGGACCGACACAATATTAGGCAGGTGGTTTTAATGTTTTGGCTGACCGGTGCATACCCACCCCCTGGTTTCCCTGCTCCCCTACCGGATTGTCTTTGTCCATCCGTGTTGGTTCGTCACCCTCCTGCCTTCTGTCCCAGTGTAGGTCTCCATGGTTTTTTTGACTTTGCTCCCTCTCTGGTTTTACCTACTCCCTGTCTGGATTTCTTTGCACTGGTTTGGACCGATTACCCGTGTACGACTGCCTGGCTTTCCAGTCTAGACCTCGCCTTTTTGGACCGTCCCTCGTGTCCCCGAGTCTCTCTCTGCGGCCGAGTCTCTGGTCTTCCCAGAAACATGACACAACCACCGTTTTCTCTCCATTGCGATTCGAATGCCATGTTTCGGCTTTCGTCGGCACCACGTGTTAATGCGTTCCCCCACTGGTTTTTGAATGCCCCCCCCCACCCCCACCCCCGTTCCTTCACTCACACCTCATTTGGCGATGGGGACAGTGTGAAATTGAAGTGACCTCTTGGTATTTGGAAAATATCAGGGGGGGTGGGGGGAGGTTCTGGTTGTCGCCGTGATATTTTCTCTCTCTCTCATTTTCGAGGCATATCATAGGCTAAATGGCCATGACTCAACCTTCATGAGCTCTCTGGTGGGCGTTCAGTTGCTGCCAGATGAAGTGCCAGTCATGCGTCCCAAATGTCTCTTTGATCGCTTATTAAAGAGAAGACACTTATTCCACAAGTCTAATGTAAAATAGCAGAGCTTTGAGATTTACTGCCGCCCTCGACATATAGCAAACCAAAACTGTTCGGTATCAACAGGTTTATAAAGTATTCTACTACTACTACTATAAATTCCGGCTGCTCCCGTTAGGGGGCGCCACAGCGGATCACCCGTTTCCATCTCTTCCTGTCCTCTGCATCTTCCTCTGTCACACCAGCCACCCGCATGTCCTCCCTCACCACATCCATAAACCTCCACTTTGGCCTTCCTCTTCTCCTCTTCCCTGGCAGCTCCATATTCAGCATCCTTCTCCCAGTATACCCAGCATCTCTCCTCCACACATGTCCAAACCATCTCAGTCTTGCCTCTCTTGCTTCGTCTCCAAACCGTCCAACCTGAGTTGTCCCTCTAATATACTCGCTCCTAATCCTGTCCTTCTTCATCACTCCCGGTGAAAATCTTATCATCTTCAACTCTGCCACCTCCAGCTCCACCTCCAGTGCCACTGTCTCCAAACCATATAACATGGCTGGTCTCACAACCATCTTGTAAACCTTCCCTCTAACTCTTGCTGGTACCCTTCTGTCACAAATCACTCCTGACACTCTTCTCCACCCACTCCACCCTGCCTGCACTCTCTTCTTCACCTCTCTACTGCACTCCCCGCTACTCTGGACAGTTGACCCCGAGTATTTAAACTCATTTTATAAAGTATTCTGATATCCAATAATGATCCTCGTTTTCTGTATTCTGAGAACAACGGGTGTATAATGACATTGCACACACCGCTTCCCGCAGCACTTCCGGTGTGCGAAGATGGCAGTGTGAATTCTCGTTTGCAGCGGCCTCACCCAGTACCGTCCATGCAGTGTCTTTGTCCACATCCAAGTTTGTTTGGTCTTCATTTGATGGCTGGGAAAGCTGGAGCTGGATCGGCTGGGAGAGCTAGGTCTGCTGCATCCTGTGGGCCCAGGGAACCACGGCCCTGCTAAGTACCCCCGAGGGCGGTCTTACAGGACGCCGAAGCGGGGCAGGCTAAGCTAACTGCTAGCTCATGCAGACCGGAAGTTCCAACAGTCATTCTGGCTGGCGTTCATTCTCTGGACAGCGGAGTTTTTTGGACTGTGTTGCACTGAGTGGACCGCGTTGTTGACTGTTTGAGTTTGTTTTCTTTCTTTGTTCTCTCTGTTTTTGGTGGCGTCGTTTTTGGGGAAATTTGGGATGAGTGTTCTTGTCTTTTCTGTCACACTGCTGTTGACTGGGCGAAACAGAATTTTGTTTGTTTTGCGTACGCAAGTACACAAAAGAAATGACACTAAATTGCTCCCGATTCCTGATGCAGGACAGTGTCAAATCACCAGGGCTTTAAGGCCAAAGGGGCTGCCTAACCATGATTAATGAAGGACTCCTTGCATTTAAATGATATGATTTATGGTCGATGGACATGATTATGATTGATGATGCATTATCTCTAATCATCTGCAAAAGGAAACCTGTCCACAACACTGTACAACTTGCTTTGGTGTGCACAAATCTACCCATCTGTGATGCATAAACATACTTTATTTGACGACTGTCCAAACCCATATGAACTAATCACCCTCTCGTTGGCACATCGATGCTCTAAATCACTCCGAGTGCACTCCGTGACAAAGGTTCGGTCCATTGTCGTAGATACTGACAGCAGGACGATAGAGTCCAAAAATAAATAAATAAATAAATAAACGAAGGGGATGTGACTCGCCTGCACTTATTATGCAAATGTGCTTCATCAGAACTATAATCACAACAGACAGGGCCCCTCGGGGAGCGCTGACAGATGTCATCATTTGATTATAAATGTCAGCGGTGAGAGGAGGGCAGTCCCGGCTGCCCAGCCACACTCGGGCCTCGATTTTTCATCCAGTCACTGACGAACATTTAGTTTGCCATTTGTGGTCGTGTAATCACCGTTTATTCATGCTGTCGCCGTGTGATGTATCAGAATGAGTTTTGATCGACTGTCCCAGTGAAGGCATTCAGCGAGTTCCTCATATGGCGCAAAGCCAAAATATATTGAACGAAACCTATTTAATCAAGAGCAACGTGTACATTCATACTGCAAGTGATGGAGACACATTTATTGCCTGTGTAGGATACACCTCTCCTGACGGCCTTGATTCCGCTTCCGGTGCGGGAAGACGGCGGCCTGAACCCACGTTTGCAGCGGCCTCACCCAGTACTGGTAAGGGAAGATGGCGGCGCAAATTTACGTTTGTGGCGGCCTCACCCAGTACCGTCCATGTGGTGCTTCTGTTCATGTCTAAGTAATTTCCTTGATTGATGGCTGGGAGAGCTGCTGCCGGATCGGCTGTGAGGGCTTGGTCTGCCGCGTCCTGTGGGCCCAGGGACCGAGGCCCTCCCTGGAGTTGCGCCCGAGGACGTAACATCGAATGCGGTCTGACAGGACGCAGAAGCAGGGCAGGCTAAGCTAACTGCTAGCCCATGCAGACCGGCAGTTCCGATAACACCAAGGGCGGTCTGGCGGCGGTCTCGCCTGGTGTTGACTGTGGTGTTTTTAGGGTCATCGTTTGGAGTGCGGGGAGGTGTTCCAAGGGTGTCTGGCTGGGAGCGCTGGTGCTGGATCGTCTGGGGAATTTGGTCTTCTGCATACGTTAGGCGCAGGGACCACGGCCCTGCCAGAGCTGCAGCTGAAGAGGAAACACCGAGGGCAGTCTAACAGGACGCGGAAGCGGGACAGGCTAAGCTAACTGCTAGCCCATGCAGACCGGCAGTTCTGACAGTCATCCTGGCTGGCGTTCATTCCCCTTGGACAGTGATTGTTTGTTTAGCTGGATGTATATGTTAGTTTGGATAATTATTATAGTTTGGATGTGTGTTGTCTTTATGTTGCAATGCTGTGGGCTAGTAGAAACGATATTTAATTTAATTTCATGTACAGAAGTGCATGAAATAAAATGACAAGTATTCCCGATTCTTGATTGTTTCCAAGCTTACGGCTACCACCCGGTGTGTCGTCACAGTCAGCCAACAGGTCTCACCAGCAAACACTGTAAATTATTTTTGGTTATGCATATGCGTGCACATTAACAGTTATTGCAACACAAAGTGATGTTACATTCCATTTCTCCTCCAAATGCGTTCAGGACCCTTAAAATTCTGCAGGTATCAGTGCACATGCACGGGCCGCATCTGCAAAAAAAATACCATTGGACCACAAGTGACCGAGTCGTCTAGTCCCGAATGAAGTCTGAGCTGCTTTTTTGAAATGTGCATCAGCGTCCATTAACACTGCATGATGTGTCACACATCATAAGTGTGCGTTTTATTGACTTCTCGGCAGTATCGAACACGGACCCTGTTTGAAGTCTTGCCACTGGGACAGACCTGCTTATGTTCTAGAGCAATATCAATCGCTGCGCACTCGTCCCCCTCATAATAAAACCAGTCAGTGTTATTAATCCAAATTAAATGATAAATCTGCTTCGCCTTTATGTGGGGCTGTAAAATTACCACTAGGCACACATTTTATTTTAGCACTTTTAGCTTTCCAGGAGCTCATTCCGCTCCAGAGATCACGAGATACAGCATGAAGGACGAATGTTGAAAAAAAAAATCAATTAACAAATCAGACGAAAGTTCCTTTCATTAAGTCAAATCCACATTATCCTGTCTAGTTATTGGTTTTAAGACTCCTCAGGTCTTTTCTACCGGAACATAAGTAATGGCTGGAGGACCACATTAACATTTTCCATCTACCTCTTTGGAAGTGGATGCTGTTTGTGTTCTGACACCTCTGATGACCCACAATGCATTGGAAACAGGTGCCTAAGTGGATACGTCCAAATATACCCGCATGAAAATGGACCTTGAAAAATCACTTTGGGGCGTTCGAGTAGTGTAGCGGTCTATTCCGTGGCCTACCAAAGCGGGGATCGCCGGCTCGAATCCCCGTGTTACCTCCGGCTTGCTCGGGCATCCCCGTGGACTCAGTTGGCCGTGTCTGCGGGTGGGAAGCCGGATGTGGGGATGTGTCCTGGTCGCTGCACTAGCGCCTCCTCTCGTTGGTCGGGGCGCGTCGTGACGTCACCTCACTGGCCAGCTGGTCTGGCTTCAGGTCACGTGCTTACACTCGCCGTGGGTGAAATAACAGCAGGCTGTGCTAACGGTTAGCCAATGCTAACGTTGTTTGCTAACACTAGATGGCATTACGTAAGAGCACGTGCAGGTATCTGTCGTCTCATGTGATTAGAGTGGCACGCAGTTGTGGCAATAAGCACGAGGCCGTATTACCAGGATAGAACGGTATGAGAAGATGAACTAGTTCATGCTCCAAGGCAGGGTAAGTTAGCATAACCACTGAAATGCTAAAACGGCCATTAGAGTGTCAGACACCCCTGCACGGGTAGACTGAAGACAGCTTTGCATATGCAAGGATTTACTGTCTGTTTACTGTTTCACATAGCCACCTGAAGTTTACTGTCAAATGTCCTTAGATATGTATTACTATAGTTTGACATAACGGAAGCTGCGGGGGTGAAATGCAAAAAAAAAAAAAAATGGAGCACGTGCACACACACATGCACATGCACACATGCACAAACACACAATATAAATACAAGCATAACTATACTTTCATTTCAAACATGCGAAGTTGACAAGGGATACAGTAAGGGAAAAATCCCAGAAAATTAAAATTATGCATAATTATGCATAAATATGCAAAATATGCATTTTTCTAAAAATGGCTAAAAACCACTTTTCTCGGCATTTCAGATGATTCTGAGCATCGTTGATTTTTTTCACCTATATAAAAAAAATTTTCTGGGACTTAGAAATGTTTTGGCATTATGCAAAATATATGCATTTTTTGCAAAAATGCACTTATGATCCTCATTTTTTTTTTGGAGGTGGTAGGTATCGTTCCAGAGAGGACCAGAAAAATAGCAGAAAATTCAAATATAATTATGCATAATTATGCAAAATATGCATTTTCTAAAAATGGCTAAAAACCACTTTTCTCGGCATTTCAGATGATTCTGAGCATTTGGGGGCAGGGAGTTGGAGTGGGAGGGGAGTTTAGGGGCAGGGGGAAGGCGGTTAGCTGGCAGGATGAAGAGGAGGGAGATTTAGACGGGTGGAGAACCAAACCGCTACATTGTAGCAGGGTTCTTCTAGTAAATAGATAGATAGATAGATAGATAGATAGATAGATAGATAGATAGATAGATAGATAGATAGATAGATAGATAGATAGATGTGGATAACATAACTGGAACAAACACCCTCCCCCCGTCCCCCTCGTGCAGTGCACACTACCTGCTGTGTTCAACATCTCACGAGGGGAAGAACGACACCGTGTCAACACGTTATCCCTGCCGTCTCAGCATCCCCGCACCGGAACAAAACCCACTTCGGGCTGGCGTGTGTTGTGTGTACGTGTCTTGTCTCACAGCATGAGCAGCCACGCCGCCGCCGCCGCCTGTTCCCCCGCAGGCCTTTGTTTTAAGGGGCGGAAACGCCGCTCTTCTTCTCCTGTTGGCTGACGGGTACAAACTGTAGGTTTTGCATTTTACACGTCTGGCATCACAGTGTCAGACGGCGTGCGGTTGTTGTTGTAGACGAGCCAGACCGGCCTCAGATTCCTCCTTTTCCTCAGCAGCCCTTCGTCTCTTTCATCGCTCCAGACACAGTCGGTGCCTTTCCCCCTGGAGTGCCGTCACGCCCGTGGCGTATTACGGCCAAACCGGTCTCACCAATCTGCGTACAAATAACACAATATTGCACTTGGTGTGCGACACATACGCGGAAATCCAGTGTTGCGTGCAGATGATACGCCATTGCTTCCCATTAACTTCTTTTAACGGAGTGCGAGCTCAGCTTTATCAGCTGAAGCTGGTCTTGAATGCTGACAAAAAAGCAAACCTGTGGTGTTTTCAAAGACTAGGAAGTCAGAGTTAAATCAGAGCACTGTTTCTACTCAAGGTACACGAATTGAGGCACTCTCCACCGACAAATACTTTTAGTTGACGACCGCCTCCCTTTTAAGCCCCGTATACAGAGTCTGGTGGAACAGCTGAAACTGAAGTTAAGTTTTTATTTTAGGAACACGTCTTGTTTTTCTCTCGATGTCAGGCGAAGACTAGCTGAAGCAACACTCTCGCCTGTTCTCGACTATGGTGACTTACTGTACACGAAGGCATCAGCCCATTGTGTCCATATGTTACACACTGTGTATCATGGAACATGAGTGTGTCCATATGTTACACACTGTGTATCATGTAGCATTATTGTGTCCATGTGTTAGACACTTTGTATCATGGAGCATTATTGTGTCCATGTGTTACACACTGTGTATCATGGAGCATTTTTGTGTCCATATGTTAGACACTTTGTATCATGTAGCATTATTGTGTCCATGTGTTAGACACGGTGTATCATGTAGCATTTTTGTGTCCATATGTTAGACACTGTGTATCATGGAGCATTATTGTGTCCATGTGTTAGACACGGTGTATCATGTAGCATCATTGTGTCCATGTGTTACACACTGTGTATCATGGAGCATTATTGTGTCCATGTTTTAGACACTGTGTATCATGGAGCATTATTGTGTCCATGTGTTAGACACTGTGTATCATGGAGCATTATTGTGTCCATGTGTTAGACACTGTGTATCATGGAGCATTATTGTGTCCATGTTTTAGACACTGTGTATCATGGAGCATTATTGTGTCCATGTGTTAGACACTGTGTATCATGGAGCATTATTGTGTCCATGTGTTAGACACTGTGTATCATGGAGCATTACGGTTTGTTACAAACTGTAGAGCTCTCACTCATCACTGTGTCCTTTACTCCAAAGTCAACTGGCCTGCTCTGTCAACACAGCGACTGAGTCATTGGTATGTTTTTATCTAGAAGGCCATTTTGGTTACCCTCCCGTGTTATTTATCTATCTTCTGTCCATAAAACACGGCACTTATGGGTTATGGTCTCAGGACACCTTGCAAATGACTGCTGCTAAAGTTCGGACTGAGCTGGGCAAGAAGGCCTTTATGTTTTCTGCACGATCTGCCCAGAATATTCAGCAGAATAGACTTGAACTCCAGGACTTGGTTACTCTATCCGCATTTAAAGTTATGGTTAAGTCTGTGGAATCTGAGTCTGTTGGAAATTGTCAATGTTTCAGTTGATAACAGGTTTGTATCTTTTCCCTTCATTTTTACGCTATTTTGCACTTTGAGCTATTCTGCCGTCTTCATGGGAGTGTGTGCTGAAACTGGTGTACGGCTGCCATTCTTGGCCAGGTTTCTCTTGTAAAAGACATTTTAATCTCAATGGGACTATCCTGGTTAAAGAAAGGTAAATGAAAATGTGGAGAGCTGATGCGTCCAAATACCACGCATCACCTTGAACATGATATCAACAGCGGGGATCAGTTCGCCCAGTCCGCCAGACGCGCTGGCATCCACAACCAGGGTCAGGGTTGGGGTTAGGGTTAGGGTCAGGGTTAGGGTTAGTAAATTAACTAAAATACTACCGTAATACCGTGATTTCATTGCAAAAAAAGATCGTTTCCCCTGCTTACCTGCTTGTGGATGTCTGTGCATCAGGTGAACTGGGCGAACTGAGCCTCGCGGGCGAACTGACCCTCGCTGGTGACGTCATGACGGTTTAAGGTGATGCGTGGTACTTGGACGCATCAGCTCTCCACAGAAGTTAATGGAAAGGGTTGGTGTGTCGTCTGCATGCAAAATCGATTTTGGGGTATTTGTTGCACGCGATGTCAAAGTGTAATATTGTGTTATTTGCACGCAGATCGGTGAGGCCGGGCTCATTGCGGCCTACCTCATAATCAAGCCGAATGTCCCCTGGAGGGGAGCTGCATCACTACACTCTTGAAATATGCTTCATCTCCAATCCGATGTGTGCACAGGCAGTCCCCGGGTTACGAACGAGTTCCGTTTATGAGTCTGTTTGCAAGTCGAATTTGTATGTAAGTCGGAACAGTTATGTTCACATCTAGCGTCCATCCATTATCCGAGCCGCTTATCCTGCTTTCGGGGTCGCGGGGATGCCGGAGCCTATTCCAGGAGTCGGATATGGGTTTGTGTCCTGGTCGCTAGTGTATCCTTGGTCGGTCAGGGCGCCTGTTCGGGGGGGGGGGGACTGGGGGGAATAGCGTGACCCTCCCATGTGCTACGTGCCCCTACTGAAACGCCTCACTGTCAGGTGAAGGGAAACACAACAAAGTTTATGCGATCCGACTTAAAATGGCGACGACGGCGTGGCTTTGTTCTCCCTCGGGCCGAAGAACCGCTTTTAGGCGACGCACAAAGTAGTCCGTCTGTCCGTTAGTACGAACCATCGTGTGTAACACTTATGCGCTGCGCTCGCTCTAAGCTAGCTCTATGCTAGCTCTGTGCTAGCTGTAAGATAGCTGTATGCTAGCTGTATGCTAGCTCTGTACTAGCTGTATGCTAGCTCTGTGCTAGCTGTATGCTAGGTAGTGACAGACCAAACTCTAGAGCACATGTTATTCTATTGACCTGTCTCTAAAAGATTTTGGTTTGATAAAAAATAAACAAATAAATAAAACAAAATGGATAACACTTAAGGTAAATGGCATTCCCTTCACTGACATTTATATTTATTTATTCATTTTTCTTTTTTTTGTGTGGATAACCTACATACATGGATGACCCTGACAGCAGGATAAGCGGTTTGGATAATGGATGAATGGATAAGCTAAACTCATCTATTTGATATGAGTAATATCATTACTATATGGGAAAATATCCTATTCATCGTAGTAAATGTAGAAATAGTAAGCCCTCTTTTTGTTTGGTTTATAAATGATTTCAAATTATCTTTCTCATCTCTTAAAATAATGCGCTCCAACAAAATAGCCAGAACGATTTATGGGGATAAATAGCTCGTTTATTATTTTGATTTATGCCCCCGTGGTTTAAGCATTTTGCTTCTTCTCTGCCCAGTGATTTAGAAGTGATGTTTATTTAAATACATATATATGCACCTTTTGTAGATCCTCCCTATATTATTTAATGTAATTTATGTATTCTGTCCACATTTGGTTTGATAATGGGAATGTTGTGTGATGTCTTCTGGATTATGTTTCCTCTACGAGTGAGTGTATGTTTCTTGAACGTGTTAATAAAATAGAAATTAAAATACAATACAAGTTCTGCTAGGTCTTGCAAGTCCCGTTGTGTGGACACTCGTGTTCCTGCCGCCATTCATTTAACCTTTCTTCCGTTTGTGGACTCCAGTTCACCTGCAAATTGCTCCCTTGCCTGTTCGCCACGTTCCCTCCCCCATTTACTTCACTTACGTTTTTGTTTTTTTCCCTTCCTCTACATTTTCATTGGCTGTTGATGGGGCTTATTCATACCCCGCTGACAGATAATATTGATTGGTTCAAAAAAGTGCATGTTACGGCCACGGGTGTGTCTGTGTCCGTGTAGTTGTGTTGCCTCCTGTATGCAACCCTCACTCTACATCCGGGTATTCGCCAGGTGCTCCTCATCACCTGATCAACCGATCATCCAATTCCCATCAGCTGTGCAGCCTCCCATTTAAACCCCCACATGTCTTCACTTCCCCGGCCAGCTAGTTTAGTTTGTGTGATGTAGCTACTTTGTGTTGATGTATTTGTCTCTGTAGCTACTTTGTGTTGATGTCTTTGTAGCTACTTTGTGTTGATGTCTTTGTAGCTACTTTGTGTTGAAGTCTTTGTCTCTGTAGCTACTTTGTGTTGAAGTCTTTGTCTCTGTAGCTACTTTATGTTGATATTTTTGTCTCTGTAGCTACTTTGTGTTGATGTCTTTGTCTCTGTGGCTACTTTGTGTTGATGTCTTTGTCTCTGTAGCTACTTTGTGTTGATGTCTTTGTCTCTGCAGCTACTTTGTGTTGATGTCTTTGTCTCTGTAGCTACTTTGTGTTGATGTCTTTGTCTCTGTAGCTACTTTGTGTTGATGTCTTTGTCTCTGTAGCTACTTCGTGTTGATGTCTTTGTCGCTGTAGCTACTTTGTGTTTGTAACGTCTGGGCCGGTTTCATTTAAGTTTTGCATGGTTTAAATCTTGAGTATGTTGAGTTGTGTTTAGCCTTTAGTTGTTTAGTTCTTTTGGGCAAGGGGGTCAAGGTAAGATGCCCCTGGGCAAACACCCCATCACGTAGCTCACTTCCTGTTGGACACGGAGCGGTTGCCACCTTTTTTTTAGGCTTGGTGCTTTTGAGCACTGTTGGGGGGGGGTACTTTTGTTAGTAGTTTATTGTTTTGGCAACTGTCCGGTTCCCTTGTCCTGTCATGGCGTCAATAAATATTGATATTTAATTATATTTAAACGTTTATGTGTCTCTGTGTTGCACCCTCACCTCACTGTTACCCAGTACACTAATCGTCGCACCCTCTCCAGACCGAGGGTCGTAACAGTGCCCTTGTTTCAAGGTATTTACACTCAAAGAGATTACATTTCTTGTTCAAAGATTCAATTTCCGGTTTGGTGAAAATTCCTCATCACTAGCCTTACAACCACGAGACGCGTACATTTTCCTGAAACGAGTGATGATATCTGGGTTACTAGTGACGTATACTGAAATGAGCTTTATGAGACTTCAGACAAGATAAACCTGCCTTGGATAAGGTTGTCCTTTTTTCGTAGGGAACGTCTTCTTACCCCCCCACTCCCCTCCCCCCCGATGCTGCTGTATTTAAGGAAAACCTCATTCCTTCACGTGCCCAGATGGAGGCAGGATTTAAAAAGATCTGCGGTCGCCAGTGTAAAAATAAATAGAAAACCACTGATATCAATAAGAAATGGATTCAGCCTGTCATGTAGTCTGAGGCGACTTCCATTGTTCTCCCCGTGTCTTCAAAAGTAACACGTTGAGATAAGTGTTTCAAGTATAAGTGATAAATTGTAAGGTTTGCCAACCAGAAAATAAATAAATAAAAGTACTGTGCTGTAGGCGGTAGTCATCTCTATCAAGGAGAGGGAATTAATCTTAATAGAAGGCTGCGGGTTGGTCGTTTGAGATTTGGTATTGTAGCGAATTCGGGGGGGCAACCACAGGAACTGCCGCGGCCCGGACGCGAACCCGTATGTCCCGCGAACCGCTCGACTAACGGGTCGGACCCTTTAGGCGACTGGTTAACGTTGTCGCTTGCGGAGGGGGAAGACACGGGTTCGCGTCCCGGCTGTGGCGACGGTCTCCCGGACTGCCCCCGAATTCGCTACATTGGTGGCAGAAGTGGGATGGTGAGACCGTGAGGTCATCGGAGGCGCGTGCGCCCAGAGGCGTGAAGGAGCTGATATGCTGAAGCGCGGGCTTCGCGAAGGAGGGGGGTAGTGTAACGTGCATGGATAAGTAGACACGTTGGTCCTTGACAAACGGGTCGTGCCCTTTAGTCGACTGGTTAACGATGTCACTTGTGGTGTTGGAAACACGGGTTCGCGTCCCGTCTGTGGCGGTGCTCCCGAGTGCCCCCCCCCAAATTCGCTACAGTATTGTGATATTTTTAAAACACGATTTATTATATACATAAAACTATGTACACAACACGCCCATGTAAAATACGTGGCTGCAGGTTTTCCCTGTCCAAATACAGGTTGAACACGCTTGGTTGGAGAAAGGAACCGCTGCAGGTTCAGACATTTGGTGGGTGTGCTTGGCTGAGGGGCCAATGCTTCGAGGCTACCATCTGTGGGATTATGACTGAACGCCTCTAACTCAGAACCCCCCCAGACGCGACGATACCATGGTGCCGCGGCCTTCAATTGGACCGGGGCAGCCGGCTTCAGTCTGTGAGCAGGGCCATTCGTGATGGGGCTGGGGCGCACCTGCACGTCGGTCGCCCCTCTCTTATCTCACAACGCATGTTTGTGGAGAACCAAGTGCTAAATCACCTGTAGACGACCTGATTCGCTTGCGTTACCGCACTGGACGCCTCGCGGTGCCCATCTCCGCCACTCCAGGTTCGGGGATCTGAAACTGACTCCCCTTTGATCGACGGGGGGTGACAGAGACCATCGCCCCTCGTTTCTGAACGGCGTTTGCACGTCTCGTAGGATCGATGGACCCATGTTCAACTGCTATGCACATAGAACTCTTCCCCACTTCAGCCCAGTATCACGTCAAAACGTGTAATACACCCGCCCGTCCAACGTGTCAGTGTCACGGTTTGTCTCACTCAGGCGGGAAAAGTACACGCATGTATGAAGGTGCAATGCCAGCAGGGGGCGATGATTAACTCAATGACAGCAACTCCCCACGGAGAAAAAGAAGCATACAGCATAATCCAAAATCCCTCCTGTAACCCTAACCCTAGGACCTGCCTTGACCTCTTAATAATCGCCCCCTGCTGGCACTGCACCTTCATTACACGCATGTACTTGTCATACCTGAGCGAGCCAAACCGTAGCACTGACACATTGGACCTGCGGGTGTGTTACAGGCTTTGGCGTGACACAGGGTTGTCCACTTCGGCCTTCAAAGTTCTCGTCTAAATATTTGTTCTCGTTTGACTAACTTGAAAAAAATCAAGATAGCCACATGGCAGGAACTTATGGGCTACCACCTGATATTAAATTATTGGCTTATTTGGTGGAAAAAAACCAAACTAGGAACCTCAGGATGAAATCATGGCAGGTGTAAAATAGATAGATAGATAGATAGATAGATATACACGACAGGGAATTATGGACCACCACCTAATATTGAACTATTGGCTTTTTGGTAAAAAAAAAAAACTAAGAACCTCAGGATGAAATAATGCATGTGTAAAATAGACAGACATATAGATAGATAGATAGATAGATAGATAGATAGATAGATAGATAGATAGATAGATAGATAGATAGATAGATAGATAGATGCATTCTGCGGTGTGCCATTTGTTTGACTTTTAAAGTGTCTTCCTGCACCAGAAACAATTTTCAGCTACTTAAAGTACTTAACATGCTTAAAGTACTCACAGTAATCGTCCGATAACTGGTCTGTGTGTAAAAGCAACATCTGGGCAGAAACATGGTGATTAAGTAGACCAGCATCGGAACGACTGAGGAGAAAGCCTCCGAATGGAAGAGTGCTTTATCATCATCTTTCTTTACTTCTCTGTGACGGATGACGGCTGTGTTCCCAATGGAACGCACAGTGAGACTCACTCACGAGAAGAAAGCTTAAAGTGGCAAGGTGCTCGTTTGACTACTTCTACTTTCTGTATTGCGTTAGAGTCTTGCTTGTTAGATTATTTTCCTTTAAATAAAGTGTTGACCCTGTCGACCCTTCCATCAGATTTCTTCTCCCTCTCTCTGCTACTCCCCAGGCCAGACGATAGATCGAATCCCACCAGGAAGTCTTCGGTCGCCCCCTGATGTCTCCGCCCAGCGAGACACCGAATTCAACTTTAGCGGGAATCTCCCGGTTAGGGAGTTCCGAAAACTACCGGGAAAAAAAAATATTCTTTAACCGGCACTTCTCATGATCCGAAGGAGCCGTGACTCCAAAACGAACCCTGGCTCTCTACGCTCCTTATGCTGTCTTGACACGAGAGCCCATCAGCCCCTCAGTGGAAACCCATTTCAGCTGCCTCGTTTGTCTTTACACTGAGATTTATGGATGTAGGTGGGTGAAGGGACACCGACCGACCAGTAAAACCAGCTGAGACATGGCCACACAAGCGATGACACCATCTACCTTGTCTCATTAATGAACACTTGACCTTTAGATAGATTGATGGGTGGATGGATGGGTGGATAGATAGATAGATAGCTAGATAGATAGCTAGATAGCTAGATAGATAGATGTTTCTCCATATGCAAATGGAGGAACATCTAGTTAAAACACTGCACGTGCAGCATGCTGGTATCTGGGAGCGGTGGAGATAAATGACAGAGCGACGGGTGCTGAGGAATAGCCGAAGGATGCAGTCTGCACGGAGGAAATTGCTCAGTCTGTTTCATTCGAAATGCCAATAGCTATAGTCACACGAGAAACAAAGGGAGTGGATAACATTGTGATATGGCGCCCGTGGGACATGTAATCCTTCCATGCATCATTTTAAGTGACACATCGCTCAATACGGATACTTTCTAGCGGGAAATCAATATATGAAGTGTTAAAAAAAAGACGAAGAAGAAGAAGAAGAAAAGGTGAAGCTCCAAGTTTGAGATGACAGGAATTATTTAACCAAATGACTGGTGGGGTTTTAGATGAACTCCTGATCACCGTCTTGGCTTTGTAGGAGACCTTCCCTTTTTCTCCCCAGCCTACACTTTTATTTTTCCTCATTTTCCTCCTCAATTGTTCTCGGCCAATTACCCCACTCTTCCGAGCCGTCCCGGTCGCTGCTCCACCTCCTCTGCCGATCCGGGGAGGGCTGCAGACCACCGCATGCCCCCTCCGATACATGTGGAGTCTCAGCTGCTTCTTTTCACCTGACAGTGAGGAGTTTCGCCAGGGGGACGTACCCCCATCCCCCCCGCCATCCTCCGAACAGGTGCCCTGACAGTCCAGAGGAGGCGCTAGTGCAGCGACCAGGACACATATCTGGCTTCCCACCCGCAGACACGGCGAATTGTATCTGTAGGGACGCCCGACCCAGCCGGCGATAACACGGGGATTCGAACCGACGATACCCGTGTTGTATAGGCCACGGAATAGATCGCTACGCCACCCCGACGCCCCCATCCTACTCTTTCCCACCCCAGTTTAATCCGTTGGCTGTTGTGTGTCCTCTTTGTTGTGGGGTGGATAGCTGCTGGGCACCAAGGGAGGGTGTGTTGAGGTTGTGTTAATGAAAACAGCTCCTGTACCAGAAGCCATTCATCAGGGCGTCGCGCCGAGCGCACACGGGGAATTGTGCGTGTGCGTGCACGTGCACGTGCGCGTGCGTGTGTGATTATATGTTGCCTGTGTGACACATTCATCATTGGGGACATAAATGAGCTGAACTCGAGCTGTAGCGGGGCACAAGGGGGGGGAAACACGTGAAAAGACGGAGGAGGGGGAAAAGAAGTGGGAGGAAAAGAGAAAGGAAACAAGCAGAAGGGGGGAACATCAAGAGAAGGGAGATAAGAGGAAAAAGACCCCAAAAAAGGGGGGGCGGGCTGGAGGGGAGGGGGTGCGAGGTGAGTGTGTGTGTGGCCTCGCTGGTTTGTGTGTGTCTGTGTGTGTTTAATGAGGCTGATATCAGCTCTTAAGAAGCTGCTATCACCTCCCACAACACTTGCCCTGGAGGTTGTGGTACCTTGCTGCAGGATTTCACCATGCAGCAGTGCTACCCCCCCCCTCACCCCTCACCCCCCCACACACACACACACCTTCATCCCCCGCGCACCCCTGCTTGGGTGATTTCAAGGATGTGAAACCACAAAATCTCAGCAAAACCGCTGCAGGGCGGTTCAGCAGACCCGAGAGTGTCGGAAGTGAAAACATCTGGACAGACCGACAGCTGTTCTGTCTCGTGAGTACTCGACACAAATAGAGACACCGCGATGTCCTACGATGACGTACCTCGAAAAATGGGAAGTCGGTGCCTCTGACATCACGTGTAGGGGTAGAGCTACCAACACGGGAATCGCTGGTTCGAATCCCCATGTTACCTCCGGCGGAGTCGGGGCGTCCCTACAGACACAACTGGCCCGTGTCTGCGGGTGGGAAGCCGGGTGTGGGTTTGTGTCCTGGTCGCTGCACTAGCGCCTCCTCTGGTCGGTCGGGGCACCTGTTGGGGGGGGGGGGAATGAAAATAAATAAATAAATAGATAAATGCATTGCTATAAGCATCACCGAGCTGTGCCCCTGACAGACTCTCGGAGCGTCTGAGCCGAGCTGCTTTGCGGCTCATCCGTCAGTTTAGATCTTCCCCCCCCGTCAGACAACTGACCTATTACACCATGGCATCCATTACCGACCATGAGCTCTGTAATACCGCTAATAATTCTGCTGTGTAGTACCAGCGATTCATCCCTCCGTATCCCCGCCGCCCAGTCTCCGCTGCAGGCTAGCCAACATCCCCACATCGGCGCTGCTCTGCAAAACAACAGACGCCTTAACGGACTTTCCTTGCACCAAACTAACACATAAAGATGTTTTTTCTGGCCAAGTTCTTGCTGCAACATTTCAAGTAGTGCTTCCATTGAGTGCTCCATTTATAAATCTGTTATTTTACTACTTTGTGTACTACCCCAGTCACGGTAAAGGGTAAATGGACTGCAGTTTGGATGGAGCTTTTCCCGCTGCAACAGCCACTGAAAGTACTGTACAATTAATTAAAGCCTCACTATCACCCACCCACACACACTCCCACACCCTCATTAGAGTTGCCACTTGCTTTGTGGAGAAATAAGGGGCTAGCCCCCCCCGCTGCAGGTCCTATATCTCCCCCCCCCCGGTGATGCAATGATTTTTTGGGGGGAATCCAATCTGCCGATACACACATTCTGCAGGGCTTTCCTGCAAGACAACATAACAAGATCACTTAGAATTACAAGTGTAACAAAAATATTGCTTTTATATACTTTGGAATTGCGCTACTGATTTTTTTTATTTTCTTTTACTGCTTTTATCGATCCCCACGGGGCAATTCTTCCTCTGCATTTAAGCCATGCTAGCTGTGCAGCTAGGAGCGGAAGGAAGCTGCCGTGCAGCACCAACTCCAGGTGGTCTTGCCATGCCTCGGTCAGGGGCACAGACAGGAATGTTAACCCTAACATGCATGTCTCTCTGATGGCGGGGGACACTGGAGCAACCTACCGCAGACACGGGGAGAACATGCAAACTCCACACAGAGGACGACCCCCATGGTTGGACAACCCTGGGGTTCGAACCCAGGACCTTCTTGCTGTGAGGCGACAGCGCTAACCACTGGGCCACCGCGCTGCCTGATTGTAATACTGACAAATGTAACACTGCTTCCATCCCAAACACCTGGAAACCATCAGAAACTGCAAGCATCCCCCAGTGTCCTGAAGAAAATAAATAAAGGATAAAGACTCTTTGCTTCCGTAGCAGCTGATGAGTCAGTAACTCTCTCTGACCCAATGATGCTTCATCTCCCAATCAGCCCTGTAGCCCCAGCTCCAACGTCTCACAAGCAGACATCATTAAAATAATGATAATAATAATAAAATAGTGACCTAGGGTGCCATTTTAAACGTGCAACACGACCGCTGTGTTAGGCCTAATGGCGACGATGACGTCATGACGCGGATGTGCAATCTCACACGGCATGCAGAGCTTGTCTGTCTGCAGCTCACCACTGAAACTAAACTTCTCCTCCTCTCTTTCATAACTGGTTTGACTTTACTCAATGGTATTGCAGTGCCCGGGGACCAACTCCAGTTCTTCTTTCCATTGCCTTGCTCAAGGGCACAAACAGGAGTAATAACCCTAACATGCACGTCTTTCTGCACCCGGAGGAAACCCATGCAGACACGGGGAGATCATGCAAACTCCACACAGAACGGACCCGGGACAGCCCGGGGTTCGAACCCAGGATATTCTTGCTGTGAGGCAGCAGTGCAAACCACTTGGCCACTGTGCCGCCCAGATTACTGATTCAATATGGGATGCAGCATTTCATTTTCGATCACAGGACGATCCCGTATTATAAGGGTCGGTTGGCATCCCTCATACACGAATGGCGGAGTCGAGCATGCAAGGTAACAACCTGCTCATCGGGAGCAGTTCGGGGTTAGGTGTCTTGTCAGGGACACCACCATATTTCTGACAGGGGGAGCCGAGGATTGAACAGGCAATCCTCCAGTTACCCGATGACCTGTTTCTTCTATCAGAGAACCTCCAGATATTAAGCTAACGGCAGTGGAATGTGCAAAAAATCATGATGCAAATTAGCAGAAAATAGATCTTGGTGAAGCTTAATGCTCCAAGGTGGGATTAACATGTTCAGACGGGGGTATGCATGTGTTTAACACATTTCAGGACTCTTCCTGCAAATCCTGAGAAAGGTGGGCTCGTTTAAAGTCTGGCCTGGCTTCGGCCTGCAAGCTGGGCCTAGCCTCGCAAAGCCAGCCCACAAACTGTGCCGCTTTCAGGTAGTGTGACCAGGTGTTTATTTGCGTTAGGGGGTCTCATAAAGAAACAGACTACAATTATTTTGCAGGTGATTTGGGCCAGCTTTTTATTAGTCGGAGTAAATAATCCTGTCACAGAGAAATAGGAATGTCACATACTCCCTAGCAAAGCCCAACACCGCTAACAGTTCACTTCCATAGCTAGTTATTATGTCTGGGCATGAATCTTGCCATCTTCGTAGGGTACATTTCCCAATAAAAAGTCCTTTACACAACACAGAGCTAATATTTCAGCCAAAGATGGCTGCAAATGAGAAAAACAATAGCAAATGTCATCATCTACACCACTCCTCAAAGTTCACTTAGGCCCGGATCAGACAGAACGCCTTTTGCAGGTTGCAAAATATACCAAACCTTACCGATTTTTTATTTTTTGTTTTGTTGAAAAATTAAAAAATAAATAAGACAAGAAACCAAAAAAACAGCAAACAAGAACTACAACAGCAATGCCTTGAGCACAGCATCATGTCTGCAACAACCGTGGCATTAATGATTCAAAAGACCGTCAGCACACCGTCAGTCCTTGGAAGAGTCGCCAAGTGACCCAGTCTACAGCTCAAACCTGCAAACCAAAGACGAGTCCCTGTGGCGCAGCCCAAAAAAGAGGTAGGTTTTTGTTTGCCCCCCCAAAAAAAGCAGTACGGTGCAACTCCAAGATATGTTTTTGTTTTTTTGTAATTGTTGCTAGACAACCACCGAATCACCCGTCCTTAACCTAAGCTGTATTTGGCTGTGAAGTAAGCTCACAGATCTGTAGTTTTTTTATTTTAGCTAGCTAGCTAACAGTAGTTGCTAACAGTAGCTACTAACTTCCTGGTTCATTTTCTGTGCAGGTCCTGGTAAGTACGGCTGGTAAAGTCATACAGTCTCCGGGTATCCAGCAACAGCCACCGCTGATTTGCCCTCCATGCTGTCTCCACCTGTTGCCGTCACCACCACAGAAGCCCCGCCTCTCAATTCATTTGATTGGACAATGGGAAAAAATGCAAATGACATCAGGCGCTTTTCCGCTCTGAGTTGAAGTTCTTTCATCGCGAGGCGTTCAGGGCGCTCCTGCAAAACCAAACAAGGACAAAGAGCCAGCTCAGGCTTCTACAGCGGGTTCTGCCTGATCTGAACCTGACTGGTCCGGCTTCCAGCAGCTGGGCTCAGACGATGTTCAATGCATTCTGGACTGAGCTGTGTGATTCAGTCTGGCTTCGTGAGGCTATGACGCACCATGTTGGGCCAATTATTAGAATAGATTAGATTATTCTAGATTACATTAGATTGAATGTAATCTAATCTAAAATAATCTAATCCAATTAGATTAGATTCTACTAGATTAAATTACATTATGTTAGATTAGAGTAATTAGATTCAACTTTGTTGTCACTGCACAGATGTTAGATTAGATTTGATTAGATTAGTGTAGATTAGATTAGTGTTGATTAGTTTAGAGTAATTAGTTTCAACTTTGTCACTGCACAGATGTTAGATTAGATTAGTGTAGATTAGATTAGATTAGATTCAACTGTATTGTAACTGCACAGATGTTAGATTAGATTAGATTAGTGTAGATTAGATTAGTGTAGATTAGATTAGATTAGATTAGATTAGATTAATCTTTATTGTCACCGCACAGAATACAAGTACTAAAACAACGAAATGCAGTTTGGCATCTAACCCGGAAGTGCAAAATAGTACAGTCAAATACAAGGTACAATGAATACGAGTGTACAGAGGTAATATCAAATGTCAATAAATATGAATATACAGTATGAATAAAGTACATTATGTATTGCAGATAAATGTAATGATGTGATGTTTAATAATGATGATTACAACGTATTGATTGGAATAAGGGATATAAGGATATATTGATCATTGGGAAATCGTATGCATGAGGAACAGGGCTTGTTACAAGGACACGAGGGGCTATAGTGGCAGTGGAAAAGTATTGAGTATGTTAGCAAACAGAGGAATGCCGAGTAAATTACAGGAAGAGAAGTTGGGGGGCAATAAAGGGATAAGATGTCCCGAGAAGGAGAGTGTGTCTATCTCCATGGTAGGAGTGAGGGTCGCTGACCTTAGATAAGGTTGGCGACTCTGAATAGGAAAGGGAACAATAAGGGTGTTGTGGTCAAGGGGGGAGTGGAGACGAGATGTGCTGTGATTTGTGGTCTCAGAAATGGGAACAGGATTTTACGATGGCAGCTGCAACAAGGAGGTCACCGCAGAAGTAGAAGAAGATTACCTGGAGTCCGGATGTCAGTGAGGCGGAAACGGAGTCAGGTGAACGGACCAATCAGAAAGAAGACCACACATCCATATTCAGTCAACACTTTGTATAGTATAAAGACTGGGTCAGGGAGTCAGACTTCGTGAACTGACACGATCTGTTGTTTGTCAGGGATAGGAAGATCTAGACCCAGAGCTCTGTATGCTTTATCCATCTACTGAACATCTTCTCCTATTGCCTCATCAACAACCACGCAGGACTACGCTCTCACATCGATGAAGATGAGTTGGTAGAGGAGCTTCAGTCCAACAGTATACAGTATGCAAATCAATACAGGAGTGCCATTGTATATAAATATAAATTAATGCTATGGAAATGGGAATTAGTAAACAGAGTAAAAACATGAACAGATTACTATACAGTGTATACAGAGTACTATGCAGTGTATACAGAGTACTATACAGTGTATACAGAGTACTATGCAGTGTATACAGAGTACTATACAGTGTATACAGAGTACTATACAGTGAATACAGAGTAATATACAGTGTATACAGAGTACTCTACAGTGTATACAGTGTACTGTACAGTGTATACAGTGTACTATACAGTGTATACAGAGTACTATACAGTGTATACAGAGTACTATACAGTGCATGTACATTATAGTGTGCAAAATGTAGTACGTTTAGTGTGTTCAATGTAAGACTGCAGATGGACAGTGCCGAAAGATGTGCTTGTATAAATATGGTTTAAGAGAGTCCGGAGAGGGGGGGGAGGGGTAACCAGAGCTAAGCAGGACTAACTGCAACGCAGTGCCGGTCGGGACGTACCATCCCTCAAAGTTGAATAAAAGTCCGACCATCGGATGAACAGATGGAGCAATACCGATCCATAGTTGCCTGTTAATTAAAAAAAGTAGAAAGTAAAAAGAAGAGTAGTGCCTCTTGGCATAAAACCCACTCCACCGGTATCTCCAGGCCCATTACTCAGTCTGGCAGCGGACAACGGACTGAAGTGCTGCGTCGGGGGCCCGGGCGGGAGCCGGCCTGGAAATGGGCTCAAATATTTGAACCTCGAGAGTTGCGCTTGATTTATCTTGTCAGATGTTGGAGCGGCTCAGCGGCGGAAGCATCACACGCGGAATAAGTTCCACCTGACATTTCCTGTTATCTTTCTGGGGGGATTATTTCTTCTTCTTCTTCTTTTTTTTTTTTTTTTTTTTGTCCTTTTCTCTTTCATTTTTCATTTTATGATCCCGGTGCTGCTGCTGCTGCTCTCTCTCTCTTTTTTTTTTTTTTTTTTGCCTCGGTCAGGCGCTAACAAATGGACGAGGGGAGGGGATAGATCTGTCTGGCGTTTGGCAAAAGCGGGGTCGGCCCGGCGAAACACGGAGTCAGCTGTAAAGGCTCGCGCTCTGTCAGCACCCCCCGCGGTGCCTTCATAGTTTGATACGGAGAGCTGCGGCAGACTGACAAGAGGGCGCCATCAACCACAGAGAGAGAGAGAGCACGCACACGCACGCAGTGCACGTGCATGTTAGTGCACGTGCACTGCAGTGGCGGCTGGCCAGCACAGGGCGCCCCCTTCAAATATCAAGAGAGGAAAATCTATTTAAGCATGCTAAATATAATTTAGTTATATGATGCAAATAATTATGAAATACAACTGTTTTGGTTCCACATGGTGTTTGGTTGGTTTCTGTCTGAATACATGTACTTCCTGTCTGACTACATATACTTCCTGTCTGACTACTTATACTTCCTATCTGAATACATATACTTTCTGTCTGAATATATATACTTCCTGTCTGACTACATATACTTCCTGTCTGAATACATATACTTCCTGTCTGAATACATATACTTCCTGTCTGAATACATATACTTCCCGTCTGACTACATATACTTCCTGTCTGAATACATATACTTCCTGTCTGAATACATATACTTCCTATCTGAATACATATGCTTCCTGTCCGAATACATATGCTTCCTGTCCGAATACATATGCTTCCTGTCCGAATACATATACTTCCTATCCGAATACATATACTTCCTGTCTGACTACATATACTTCCTGTCTGACTACATATACTTCCTGTCTGACTACATATACTTCCGGTCTGACTACATATACTTCCTATCTGAATACATATACTTCCTATCTGAATGCATATACTTCCTGTCTGACTACATATACTTCCTGGGTGAGGGGCGCCGGAAAAACGACACCTTCTGTAAGCCCTCAAACTTGTGGCGAGCAGGTGACCTGAGGCCGCTGTCTGATTGGTTTTCTTCAGATTTTCCAGGGGGCGCAGTTCTGTGCTGCCCCAGACACGCCCACTTTTACCGGCGGCGAATTGGTATTGTTTTAATGCTTTTTGGTCTCATGTGATTGGACAATTCTCGTGGCTGTCAACCACGTTCACACCCACCATGACGCCTCGTCTCGACTGTCAATCATCCACCGTGTATAAACCCTGATAAAATCTATAGGCTACATTGTCCTTCTTAATAACTCTGTGCTGCGCTAAGGTAAATTGCGCCCCCCCCCAACAAAATTTTAGCACACTCGCCAATGGTGCGTCGGCACACGAAAGCATGCATCATGCTAACATGTACACATATGCAGAGTGACAGGAAGCACGGAGTCAGTAGTAAAGGCCGGACGTGCTCGCGTGCGGGATGATGTTGTCTCATCAAGGATGCTCGTCGCCCGATGTGGACAGCCGCTGCTTTATGGGGAGCTGGTTTTGCTCTTATTCAGGGCTCTGTTAGTAACGCTGACGTGCCTGTTCTGAGGACTGTATAAATGCTAACCTTGGCAAATTTGTCAAGCATGAGGAAGGATTGGGTCGACTGAAATAATAAGTAATAATAATGGCTTACATTTATAGAGCGCTTTATCTTGACACCCTTCACAGTGATGAGGGGGGGGGGGACTCACCTCAGCCACCACCCATGTATAGCACCCAGCTGGGTGATGCGCGGCAGCCATTTTGCGCCAGAACGCTCACAACACATCAGCTCGAGGTGGAGAGGGAGGAGTCATTGAGCGAATTACACGGGGGGGGAGGGGGGTCCTCCTTTTTCTCCCTAAATTTATTTAGCCAATTACGCCAGTCTAGCGAGCCGTCCCGGTCCTTGCTCCACCCCCTCTGCCGATCCAGGGAAGGCTGCAGACTACCACCTGCCTTCCCCGATACACGTGGAGTCCCCAGCCGCTTTATTTCACCTGACAGTGAGGAGTTTCGCCGGGCGGATGTAGCGCGTGGGAGGCTCACCCTATTCCCCCAAGCCCACCAGAACAGGCACCCCGACAGACCATAGGAGGCGCTAATGCGGCAACCGGAACACATACCCACATTCCCACCCGCAGACACGGCCAATTGTAGCTGTAGGGACGCCCGAACAAACCAGAGGCAACACGGAGATTCGAACCACCGATCCCTGTGTTAGCAGGCAACGGAATAGACCGCTACGCTACCCGGGACGCCCCGGTGCCACGGGATCTTTAATGGCCACAGTGAGTCAGGACCTGGGTTTAACGTCTCATCTGAAGGACGACATCTCCTACAACACAGCGTCCTCGTCACTGCACTGGGATTCGTTGTCGTTTATTAGGACCAGAGGGAAGACTGCCCCCTACTGGCCGGCCACACCACCAACTCAGTTTTCATCTCAGGTCTCCCATCCAAGTAGTGGCCAAGCCCACACCTGCTTAGCTTGTGCCATTCAGCAGAGCCAGGGCTCATGCTGGTATGGCTGCCGGCGTGAGTAATAAGTATAGTTTACAACCACGCTAGCTTGTGATATTTTCATTTCTCACCTTCTTTTTTTCCTTTTATTGTGTGAGACGTAACGCAGTCTGTCTTCTCCGCCTTTCTTTCATACACACATCACAGACACACACACACACACGTAGTATACATAATATAGCTACTTTCACAAATGCGGGAACAAAAACTGCAGGAATTATTTACACAGAAACTCATAAATGGCGTAAACACAAGAGCTGCTCTAGACAAAACTGATGACTGACAGGAGACCCAGAAAGATAGAGACTTTTTTTTTTCCTTTCTTAGAATCAAATGAGCGCTTGCAAACAGTGCTGTCAATCATAATTTCACACCCAGCTTGGTGAAATCTGTTTTTAGCTTTCCCCTCTCAGGGTGGATTTGGAATTCCAGTGAAGGGGAAAACAGGAAAACTGAGTCATAATGACCCACCCCCCACACCGCATCACACACACACACAGTGATCAACTCATGATGACGTCATATTGTGGGGTCAAGGGTCAAGGCCCCTGACACCCTGAGCATCAGAGCTATGTGATAATTCGTGACGTGGACGGTTTTCTATTGGCGGACCTGTAAATCGTGCGCGAGCCTATAACATCCTGTAATAAACGAAGAAACTTCCCGAGAAACTTCCATCCGTCCATTACCCAAACCACTTATCCCAAATCCCAACCGGGGTCAAGGGATGCTGGAGCCTAGCCCAGCAGTCATTGGGCGGCAGGCGGGGAGACACCCTGGACAGGCCGACAGTCCATCACAGGGCCCACACTCATTCACACCTCGGACAATGTGGTACGGCCGAGTCACCTGACCTAGACGTCTCTGGACTGTGGGAGGAAACCGGAGCAGCTGGAGGAAACCCACGCAGACACGGGGAGACCATGCAGACTCCACATAGAGGACCACCCCCAAGGTTGGACTACCCCGGGGCTCTGTCTCTGTTTTTCTTCACTCTTGACAATAGAGGTCAAACAAATAGAACCCAACAAGTCCTCCAACCCCTACGACCACATAGGTCGTACACCCTCTAATACGACCCACAGGAGCGATTCCTAAATTAGCGCCCCTACCGGCGGCAGGAGATATGCTACAGACACTTTTCGCCGCTGTGCATTGTGGGTTTTTATCGACTTCTTGACATCCTTTTTTACAACGCCTCGTAGACAGGCTAATCAAGGTAAGTAGTCAGTAAATAGAGATAAAAACAATTTGAGAGCAACAGAATATGTAGTCAGCACGTTTTTGTGTTGTTTCGCCATTTAGTAACTAAGACTGCTATGGGCAGCACGACCACTAGAGGTCACTTAACTGTAAAACGTACCCAAATGTCGTAATAAGCTGCTTGGACAAACGACCTATGGGGTCGTTTTTGTGGTGGAGGACAGTCTCCAATTCACACCTAGGGACAATTTAGTACGGCCGAGTCACCTGAGCTACAGGTCTGGACCGTGGGAGAAAACCGGAGCAGCTGGAGGAAACCCACGCAGACACGGGGAGAACATGCAGACTCCACATAGAGGACCATCCCCAAGGTTGGACTACCGTGGGGCTCTGTCTCTGTTATTCTTGACAATAGAGGTCAAACAAATAGAACCCAACAAGTCCTCCAACCCCTATGACCACATAGGTCGTACACCCTCTAATACGACCCACAGGAGCGATTCCTAAATTAGCGCCCCCTACCGGCGGCAGGAGATATGCTACAGACACTTTTCGCCGCTGTGCATTGTGGGTTTTTATCGACTTCTTGACATCCTTTTTTTACAACGCCTCGTAGACAGGCTAATCAAGGTAAGTAGTCAGTAAATAGAGATAAAAACAACTTGAGAACAGCAGAATATGTAGTCACCACGTTTTTGCGTTGTTTCGCCATTTAGTAACTAAGATTGCTATGGGCAGCACGACCGCTAGAGGTCACTTAACTGTAAAACGTACCTAAATGTCGTAATAAGCTGTTTGGACAAACGACCTATGGGGTCGTTTTTGTGGTGGAGGACAGTCTCCAATTCACACCTAGGGACAATTTAGTACGGCCGAGTCACCTGAGCTACAGGTCTGGACCGTGGGAGGAAACCGGAGCAGCTGGGGGAAACCCACGCAGACACGGGGAGACCATGCAGACTCCACATAGAGGACGACCCCCAAGGTTGGACTACCGCGGGGCTCTGTCTCTGTTTTTCTTGACAATAGAGGTCAAACAAATAGAACCCAACAAGTCCTCCAACCCCTACGACAACATAGGTCGTACACCCTCTAATACGACCCACAGGAGCGATTCCTAAATTAGCGCCCCCTACCGGCGGCAGGAAATATGCTACAGACACTTTTCGCCTCTGTGCATTGTGGGTTTTTATCTGCTTCTTGACATCCTTTTTTACAATGCCTCGTAGACAGGCTAATAAAGGTAAGTAGTCAGTAAATAGGGATACAAACAATTTGAGAGCAACAGAATATGTAGTCAGCACGTTTTTGCGTTGTTTCGCCATTTAGTAACTAAGACTGCTATGGGCAGCACGACCACTAGAGGTCACTTAACTTTAAAACGTACCTAAATGTCGTAATAAGCTGCTTGGACAAACGACCTATGGGGTCGTTTTTGTGGTGGAGGACAGTCTCGAATTCACACCTAGGGACAATTTAGTACGGACGAGTCACCTGAGCTACAGGTCTGGACCGTGGGAGGAAACCGGAGCAGCCGGGGGAAACCCACGCAGACACGGGGAGACCATGCAAACTCCACCCAGAGGACGACCCCTGGGCTCAAACCCAGGACCTACTTGCTCTGAGGCCCTTTCTCGCCTGCAGCGTCGTTTCGCCAAGCCACGGGCCGCCGGGATGACACAGTTCCTCCCTCTCGTCCCCTTTGTATTCTGTGGAGTTACTCACTCGCCTTTACCCCGCATCCTCCTCAGCCGAGGCTGCTTCATTCGAGGCAGCTATATGAGGAGGGGGGGGTGGTGGTGGGGGGGGATTCAAATGACTCAGCCGGCTGCTGCATGTATTATCATACAAAAACAATGGCGTCGGTTGAGTCTCAGTTCGCCCGGCTTTATTTTATGCTGTTACGCTTCTGTACTCGCTCGCTTTTGTTTATTTATTTTTTGGGTTTTTCATCTGTTTTCATTGTTATGTGGCCTCCCAGGTTTCTGAACAGAACATTGGAATGATGCCGGCTGACTATATATATATATATATATATATATATATATATACACACACACACACACGCTTGTTTATCAGCTCTCTACCCTGTGATGGTGGAGCCTAATAGATTCCCCAGCGGGTTTCTCCCACACAGCAAACCTGCCTTCCCTGTGATTTGTACCAATAGATATCGCCAAAATGAACAACACACCTATTTATTTATTTATTTCTATACAGCTAGAGTGCAAGAGAGAGAAAATTGGACAGAGAGAGAGAGGGGGAGGGGGGTATGACATGCAACAAATGCACCGGCAGGAATCGAACCGGCGACAGTTGTGACCGCGTCACACGCGCTGTAATTGTTCGGCTACAGGGGTGGGCCTTATCCCTTATCTAACGAGTATCTCTGTTGTGGAGGGTTATAACACCAGACGGGACCGGCTGCCCAAACTGTTTATCAAAGCCGGCCTGGGGATCTAAGGTCTTGTTCAGACTGCAGGCAAAAAGGATTTTTTTTTTTTTGGAGGGGGGGGGGTTCCCCATTTTTCTCCCCAATTCTAACTCCCCTCTGCTGATCCGGGGAGGGCTGCAGACTACCACAAGCCTCCTCTGATAAATGTGGAGTCGCCGGCCGCTTCTTTTCACCTGGTAGTGAGGAGTTTCACCAGGGGGACGTAGCGCGTGGGAGGATCACTCTACCCCCCCCTCCCTGAGAAGGCGCCCCGACCGACCAGAGGAGGCGCTAGTGCAGCGACCAGGACACATATCCACATCTGGCTTCCCACCCGCAGACACCGACAACTGTGTCTGTAGATACGCCCGACCAAGCCGGACGAAACACGGGGATTCAAACCGGCGATCCCCGTGTTTGTAGGCAACGGGATAGACCGCCGCGCCACCCAGACGCCCTCAAATCACATCGTTAAAACAGACCTGCCCACACTGTTACGCGCAAGTGATCAGATCGGATGTGCGTGTCCAGACACCGCTAACCTATCCTCATGGGTTGCTATGGTAACAATATAGGCGAGAGTAACTACGTGCGCCGATGACGCGGTTTACCAAGGAGGAAGTATGAGAGATGGACATCCATCATTTCGCCCTCCAGACAATCACGCCATCAAATAGCTTCTCTCATTTATTTATCATCCGTCCATGTTGTTCCCCGTGTTGCCGTCCACACCGCTCCGCCATTATCGGCATGGATGCTGCTCTGATGCGCTTCCGTCCCTCCGGATGTGACGTCGCTGCGTGTCGCGTTGCGTGTGACACAAAACTGAAATTTTGAAATCTGAATGAACGTCGGAAATCCGACTGAAAGTTTGAAATCAGGATTTCAAACTTGAATTAGTGCAGCATCAGCAACAGTGCGGACGTTGTACCGGACCGTTGTGGTGAAGAGGGAGCTGAGCCGGAAGACAAAGTTCTCAATTGACCAGTCCATCTTCGTCCCAACCCTCACCTATGGTCATGCGCTTTGGGTAGTGACCGAAAGGGGGAGATCGCGGATACAAGCGGCTGAAATGAGTTTCCTCCGTAGGGCGTCTGGGCTCAGCCTTAGAGATGAGGAGCTCGGACATCCGGAGGGAGCTCGGAGTAGAGCCGCTGCTCCTCCGCGTCGAAAGGAGCCAGTTGAGGTGGTTTGGGCATCTGATTAGGATGCCTCCTGGGCGCCTTCCTTTGGAGGTTTACCGGGCACGTCCAACTGGGAGGAGACCCCGCGGTAAACCCGGAACTCGCTGGAGGGACTACATGTCCAATCTGGCCTGGGAACACACTGGGATCCCCCAGGAGGAGCAGGGGGGCGTTGCTGGGGAGAGGGACGTCTAGAGTGCCCTACTTAGCTTGCTACAACCGCGACACAACCCCGGAGAAGAGGCTGATGATAAATGGATGAATGAGTCTAAAATCCGAAGTGGGCGGCCAGAGCATCCGGACTGAGACGCATCTGTAGAAATCCGATTGGAACCACATTCCAAACCTTCTCCAAATGTCGTTTAGATCCGATCTGCAAACATTGCATTTCACAACAAGTCCTCCAACCCATACGACCACGTAGGTCGTTTGTCCTCTAATACGAAGCACAGGCGCGTTTCCTAAATTAGCGCCCCTACCGGCGGCAGGAGATATGCCACAGATACTTTCCGCCTCTGTGCATTGTGGGTTTTTAAAACAATTTTAGAACAATAGAATATGTAGCCAGTGTGTTTTGTGTTGTTTAGCCGTCTAGTGTAGTAACTAAGATGCTATTGACGAACGTTATAAGAGCTAACTTAACGTTAGCCACAAGTTAGAAAACCAGCTAGCGTGGACGTTATAACCGCTATGTGACATTACATTTTGCTTTTATTAATATTCGTTCTCGTGACAGCTTATGGAAGGAGATGCTTATTGTTACAGGGAAAGTAACGTGTTATAATCACGGAGGAGCGCGAGGAAGTAGCTTAAAACGTCACTATAGGTCGTAATAAGCTGCTTGTACAAACCACCTATGGGGTCGTTTTTTTGGTGGAGGACAGTGTTGCATTTCGTGTTGTTGTTTTTTCCCTGCCCAGACTTACAAAAATCAATCCGGATATGCAAAATAAATAAACAAACAAACAATTAAAAACAGATTTGGGGCGGCAGACTGGCCAAGACCTGATAGGCGCGTGGAACTGTTTGCAGGGCGCGTTGCACCGAACGCCTTAAGAAGAGGTTGCGCGGCACGTGAAGCGTTGCATCGCCTGTGCAGAAGTGTCGAACCAATTAGAGGCGTTTTCCCTTGGGACGAGTCTGCCCACCCAACAACCCCACCGAGGGTCTCACCCATGCTAATTATGCAAGCTAGACCACGAGTAGGCCGCGTGACACAGACGACTGGCAAGAAAATGAAGTAAGGGTCTGATTGATTTGTTTGTTTATTTTTAACATCACGAGCAGATCTGACGCGTCAACTCGGTGACGCTCCACTGTACCGTCAGATACACAGTGTTAGGAAAATGACACCTGCCTTGACTGAAGCTGGTCACGTTATAATAACTCACCTCCACCCTCCTTACTCACACACATGCTGACTGGATGAGTAAACCAGTAAACAAACAGGCGTGAAAAGAAAACCCAGAGGCAGCCTAATGCACCGCCTCTGCAACGGTGCTATGACGTGGCAAAGACGGATAGACTGACGGAGGGACTGACAGATGGACTGACAGAGAGCGTGTATGCGATTATACACGGGACATGTCATCCTTTACTTCTGCACAGCATCCGTCACCAGCACTGACAAACACACGCAGGTTGGTAAATTACACACGCATCTAAACATTACTCACTCAAAGATCAAATATACAAGAGATGTGTGAATGCAATTAACAGATTGGTGCACTCCCAATTTTGCAGAAATTTTTATTTTATTTTATTTTTTTTAGAATTAATGAGTTAGCTTTATGAGCTCGTGCATCATAGCCACTGCTGATGGGACTTTTATAACTTTTTTTTTTTTTTGGGGGGGGGTTGATATATAGACACTTAAAGTGTACACTTATATTAATATTTTTTTCCACGATAATCAAAACATATAAACAAGTACTTCAGTTACGCGTGACACGGATTATATGCCAGACTATGATGGAAACGAAACAAACACAACCACAAACAAACGCAAATATAGGAGTGACGTACTGACGTCAGAAAAACAGAAAAAGTAGAATTTAAAAAAAAATAATAAAACAAAATAGAATAATAAGAAAAAAATGGCCGCCATGCGTGGAGTGCTTAAAAGTTTACAGCACTTCCTGTCCACAGGCACTCTGACCAAAGTTCTCTCTGATATCTATTACATTTCATGTGGTATTTTAATATTATTTTTAGGAGCTGGAGACGCCATTTAAACGCTCCGTGTATAAGAACGGCGCTGCCCCCCCATTTCACGTGATGTTCCTCCACCCTATCATGCGGCCCCTGTGAAGACACGTGCTCCACCAAGATGGCGCTGGAGCAGAGGAGGCTCGCCGCTCTCTGACCACGAGGTCCCCGTCCTAACATAGGGGCGGTCTGGGTGCAGTCAGCGGGCGGTGACGTCATAAGAGACAGTAGGAGAGAGTTTGCGTAGATGAACTCGGGCTGATTTGCCCCTAAATTGGGGTGCTACGCAGCCAATGGTCAGACTTAAAATGACGCACACAATGCCCCGTCATTACAGCCACGATGCACGTGGGCAAGACATGTTTTCAAGGGTGGCGTGGCGGTCTATCCCGTTGCCTACCAACACGGGGATCGCCGGTTCGAATCCCCGTGTTACCTCCAGCTTGGGCGGGCGTCCCTACGGACACAATTGGCCGTGTCTGCGGGTGGGAAGCCGGATGTGGGTATGTGTCCTGGTCGCTGCACTAGCGCCTCCTCTGGTCGGTCGGGGCGCCTTTTCGGGGGGGGGGGGAAGAGTGATCCTCCCACTTGCTACATCCCCCTGGTGAAACTCCTCACTGTCAGGTGAAAAGAAGCGGCTGGCGACTCCACGTGTATCGGAGGAGGCGTGTGGTAGTCTGCAGCCCTCCCCCGGATCAGCAGAGGGGGGTGGAGCAGCGACTGGGAGGAGGGCTAAGAGGAGTAGGGTAATTGCTCGGGTAGCCCATATGTACACCACAGCGACTTTGTGCCATTTAATCCTGAAGTTTTCCCGCTAAATCTAATTCATATTTGTCCCTGATTGGTCCAGGGGGTGAGCACATTATATGTGGACGACATCCTATTTACTGTTGTCTTGTTTTATATAATAATTATCTCAGCTGCTCTGTGAAAAACAGGGTTTGCAGGAACTACCCTGACTACCGCTCCGTTGGGCCTTCAGAGGTCTACGAATCAGCTCCGGTGTTCATGCGTCCCACTTACAATCACACACATCATGAGAACACCAACGGCCTGGTAATAAATACTCACACACGACCAACAAAAACAACATCGAGGTGATTGAAACAGCACAAGGCTTCGCATGAATATCACCCAACCCAAATACAGAGAGGGGTGGGCAGTCTTATCCGGATGATGATGGGTGATGGTTTTTGTTCCAACCAAGCGGTTACACACCCGTGTCTCCTAATCAGCTTCCTCAGCAAGGACCCCGCTGGTTGATTTGTGGGATCGGGTGTGTTGATCGTGCTTGGTTGGAACAAAAACCTGCGCCACACTGGCCCTTTCTGGATGGCATTGCCAACCCTCGCTGTGTGTCTCATCAGTGTGACTTACAGCTATGAAGGACAATATGAAGGAAGAGCACTGGTCCAGTCTATTCTGAGGGAACACAATCTGCAAGGCCTTACCCAGATAGCACAGAGGCGGGTGTGACAAAACAGATGTGAGCCTGATGTGGCCCACATGTATAATAGCAAATATGGCCCAAATATCACCAAACAAATATGGGCCACATCTGGCTAATATGTTGGACATGACGCATTGCTATGGCTTGGTTCTGGCCCAGATCTGGCAAACAGAAGTGGACCGCCCAAGCGCCGTCATTCCACGTGGTGTGTGGGTCGGATGAAAGCGCCGGTGTGGGACGGGTCCGGGCCACAACAGTTTTGCTATCTGGGTACGGTATGTTTAAAGACAGATTCATGGATGTTTGGCTTAATGTAAGTGTGAGGGACCAATCAGTGGGAACAGGAGTTGTTGCTGGAAAAAAAACCTGGGGTTTTATTTATGCAAACTAAACAATTAAAAAAAAATTGAATATGCTAACTAGGCCTGGAAAAGAGATCACCAAAACATTACCGAACTCAATCCTGCTAAACAAGATGTTAGCTTAACTAATTTGCATGCTCAATATTCCAGGTAAGAAAATCAAAGAAGGCCGAATCAGTTCATCTGGACAAGACTGACGAGGTCACTTAGATGAGTGATGAAACCTATCACTCAATAAACATTGTGTCCAGATGAAGTGATTCGACATTGCTGGATGTAGATAATGGTCACGGCCATATTTGCATATGAAATCGATCGTTGGTTTCGGTCATTATGCAACTGTATTGTGGATAAGGGTGAGGAAACCTGCAGCCAGTTTAGACAGAAGAGGTCACTTAGATGAGGGATGAAACGTATCTCTAAATAAACGCTGTAAAGTTTACAATCCAAAATACAAATACAATACAATATTAGATACAATACACAATAGAATGCAATGTTTACAATACAAAATACATATGAGACTGCCCTCCACCAAAAAACGACCCCATAGGTCATTTGTACAAGAAGCTTATTACGACATATAGTTACGTTTTAAAGTTAGGCGACATCTAGCGGTCGTGCTACCAATAGCGATCTTAGTTACTATACTAAACGGCGAAACAACACAACAACACACTGACTACAAGTTCTATTGTTCTCAAATTGTTTTTTTATCACTATTTACTGAGTATTTACCTTTATTAGCCTGTCTATGAGGTGTTGTAAAAAGTATGTAAATAAGCAGATAAGACCCACAATGCACAGAGGCGAAAATTATCTGTGGCATATCTCCTGCCGCCAGTAGGGGCGCTAATTTAGGAAACGCTCCTGTGGGTCGTATTAGAGGGTATACGACCTATGTGATCGTGTGGGTTGGAGGACATGTAGCAAAATACAATAAATACAATAAACATTGTATCCAGATGAACTGATCAACTTCCCTTGAAAATGACATAACACGATTTCTGAAACTGACTTGTTTCAATCAGTAGAAAATGAACTGCCTTTGGACCAACCTACCCCCCCCCCACAATGCCACATGAGGGAACATCAATAGTGGTTTGGCCCAACCAAATAACACACAAGGGATGCCAACTACAACTGAATACAATGCAAAACTAACTAAACCCAACACACACACACCATGACATAGCAGCACATGGTTTGGCCCAACGAGCCAGTGGTTTAGCTGGAGCCAGTGAGCTGGCTCCTCAGCCTTCAGCCATGCCTTTTGCTCCACCCGGAAGCGACCTCCCCCCAGCATCTATGGGAACACGTGTGGCTGTGGCCATCACAGTAAGCTTAAAATAGGTTGGCGATATCCCTACACAACCGTCTGTAGACATCCTCTTGGCAGTGCTGCTGAAAACAGGCCCTGAGGATAATCCATGTGACAAGGCCGAACCGGCCTCATAATACGCCATGACACGTGGTTCTCGAATCAGTGCGCTCAGACGTACCTGCTGGAGTCATACACAATACATAGTCTCATTTCATCCCACTTCATGCGGCTAAAATCCCTACTCTTCGTGGAACGCTTAGAGCCACGTCATTTTTCACGAGGAAGGTCCACCCAAAGTAACTGCAAAGGACACTTATCCTCATGCACATCTCCAGGATTGTGGCATGGTGTGGAAGCCGTACCTCTGGTACTCCAGCATCGTAATAGTAGCACCAGCCTTTCCAAGCACCTCTGAATCTATAGCTTCCATTTCTCAACCTCGGTCTCTGTGACCCAGACCACCCACCTCCCCCCTCCTACACAAGAGAACACAAGGAGCGCAGAACAGCTAATAGTGCGCAACAAGATGGGTACGAATGGCCACTTCAGTGGCGCTTGGAAGAATCCATAAGCAACGGTGAGATAGAAATGCAGCTCTTCTCAGAAAAATAGATAAATGCATATAAAATAGGCTGACTAGTTACAGGTGAAGAGGAGATAAGCACGTGTTCGGGTTGTTCCTGTAAGCCCCGTGTCCGGGACTTCAGGGCTCCACAGGCCGTTGTTATTGTCCACACCACCTGGCTCAGCAGTAAGTGGCGAGGGTTTCAATTTGAGGCCATGACGGAACTGGACAAGCCACGTTATTAGAAGGCGTGACCGTGGAAAATATCCCTAAAATGTCTGACACCTTTATATTATATATATAGCGGTGCAAAAAATGTTCATGCGTCAGCTGCCAAGGTGGATATTATGTTGCCCCCCCGCGTCACGCCCCTAATTTTGGTGGACAGCAACCAATGAGAGGACAGAAAACATTTGCAGTATCGCAACAAATAGGGCAGGTGGTTACGATGAACAGCAACAAATGGTGGGGTAGAAAACATTACAACCAATGGGGTAGGGGTTGGGGCTTGTTTAACAAAAGATTTAAAGGGCCAGCACACCGTTGAAATATCACACAATTAAAATATAACAAGGTGACGTCAAATAGGGTAATTAAGCATATCATATAGCGGGGTGGTGTTGGGGCAGATTTGGAAGGGCAGGTATAGCCAACTTCTCTCTCTCCCTACGAGTCAGGTGTAGGGGTCAAGGGTTAAACACGCAATACTAGTCCTAGCCTGGAGTGTGTATAGAAAAGATGGAAACGAAGGGAAGAAACAGGAAGGAGGACTGACTTCCAAGACGGGAGAAATCCCCGGCAGGCGGGCTAGCTTACCGAGGTAGCCGGCTAGCAGTTAGCAGGTCCCTCCGACAAGGCCTCGGCGGCGGACTCCGTCTTGGTTGGTCAGTTCAGTTTAGGTTTGATGGTCTTCAGCTAGAAAAGGTGTGGACTCGTAGCGTCCTGGATAGCGTGTTCAACGTGGCGCATCCTGAGGCGTACCTATGCAACTGCCGCCATTAGTTAAGTTCAGGGGAGGCCCCGCCCCTCACAGTGACGTCATCTTATAAACGCCCGCTTAACCACGCCTCCAACCATATCTCAATGAAAACAGGTCCAAAAAGCGTGTTCAACGTGGCGTATCCTGAGGCGTACGTATATGCAACTGCCGCCATTAGTTAACTTTAGGGGACGCCCCGCCCCTCGCAATGACGTCATCCTATAAACACTACTTAACCACGCCTCCAATCATATCTCAATGAAAACAGGTCCACGTATGTAAGAAAAGGAAGTGGAACAAGGCAATATAACCACAATTACTTCTAATATATATATATATATATATATATATATATATATATATATATATATATATATATATATATATATATATATATATATATATCCAATATGATGACAATTAACTGTACCTCAGTCAAGGGATGAGTGAAAGGGGAAAAGGGCAGTGTTAACTGACCTAAATCCGCTCTGAGATAGAAGAAAACAGCCACAGTCCGGATCCATGAAGGGAAAGGAAACCCATGAGATACAACGAGGGAGATAGATTTTCATATAAATGAGATTCATTAGAATGACCGACAATAAAAGAGCTCATACTTACATATGCGTCTGCTGGAAATTTGCTTTTAAGCAGATCTGACAAACTCATAAACGCCGCCATTGGAAATTCTGCTCGGAGAAATCCACCGACTCACGTCCGTAGATGCACAGACGCAACGTTGGCTCCACACTCGGTGAAGGAGACCTGAGGTATTGGGATCACTGACATTAAGCAACCATCGTCCTGCGCCAAACGACACCGTAACTCTCATTCACGCTCGCTGCCTTCACTGAAGAGGATTTGGGTTTACGCGTTGAGTCGACGAGGTGGTACGCATCCCTCTTCCAACAGACTGCATGGCGCCCCCTAGTGGCATTACAGACAACGTAAAATACGTTCACAGCTTTCTTATAAATGGTCCAAACATGTCCTTAATTTATCCACCAATCCATCCAGCATCCAAGCCGCTTGTCCACATTAGAGTCACGGGATGCTGGAGCCGATCCCTGCAGTCATTGGGCGGCAGGCGGGGAGACACCCTGGACAGACCGCCCGTCCATCACGGGGCCGACGCATCCACACCTGGGGACAATTTAATATGGCCGATTCACATGGTCAGGTGAATCGTGGGAGGAAACCGGAGCAGCCGGAGGACCCCCACGCAGACACGGGGAGAACATGCAAACTCCACACAGAGGACGACCCGGGACGACCCCCAAGGTTGGACTACCCAAGAGCTCGAACCCAGCACATTCTTGCTGCGAGGCGACCGCGCTAACCGCTAATTTATAGACTCTCAATATCACGAGCTGGTGACCCATGCACATTCTAAACTCTTGAACTCCCTCTGTTCAGACACATGGACACCACCTAGGTCGTTAAAACGTGAGCAGGTCTAAATTAAATAAGGCACTTTAATAACCGGCGGCACCGGTTATTAAAGTAAGAAGGTCCTGGGTTCGAGCCCCAGATGGGTCATCCAGGTTGTCCTCTGTGTGGAGTTTGCATGCTCTCCCCGAGTCTGCGTGGGGTTCTGGTTTCCTCCCACAGTCCAAAGACATGTAGGTCAGGTGAACTGGCCATACTAAATTGTCCCTATATATATATATATATATATATATATATATGTGTGTGTGTGTGTGTGCCCTGTGATGGCCTGGCGGCCTGCCCAGGGTGCTTCCCCGCCTGCAGCCCAGTGACTGCTGGAATAGGCTCCAGCATCCCCGCGACCCTGAGAGCAGCACAAGTGGTTCAGTTAATGGATGGGTGGAATGGCTTTATTAACCAGTCCCTGCCTTTCCATTAAATTGCCCTCGGGACTTCTTACAGTGTGCCAATTTGGCTTCCTTAACATACTAGGCCTGCTCTCTACAGGGAGAGATCCCTCCACATACTGAAGCAATGGACTACATCACCAAGGCTGGGCTAAATAAATGTCTTCAATTGTGTTGTTACATATCTTGTTATGAGCATCATAACAGTGCAGAGGAAGAAGAACAACTTTAAATGTGTATTTGTGTTGGCTATGCAGCTGCTTACCACACAGGACGTAATGCAACTCCATCTCTACACGGCGCTTCTTTGTTTATCTAATGTTTTGGGTGTATTATACAGCTTTACAAGCAGGGTGGATAAATCAATCATGCACTTAACCGATGAATTCCTGCAGCAAAACAAATCCAGCGGGCTTTTCACTGAAACGTGCTTGTCAGCTATAGGGTCCCTAGCATCTATATGCTTATTGTTATTTCATGCAAGCTACATTTCATTTTTTTTTATGCACGACATTTGCATGCAAATACATTATTATTATTCACCGACTGATTTTCTCTGAATGAACCCCACACACTCCTCCTCTCTGGATGAAGTATGCACGCGCTATTATACAATTTAGAGTAGCCCCAAATTGAGTCGTACATTTTTCTTTTCTTAGAGAGGTTGAAGAAAAAAATAAAAATGAGCACGGAAATCGGTGGAATAAACCTTTTACATAGCACATTACCGGCGCTGAACAATCGAACTTGTGACAAGCACACAACATAGGGCTCTTTTTTCTACCTGCCCCCGCTCCCTTCTCCTCGCCGGTAATACGGGGCTGAATTGAATGTTCTGCCCTGCCAGCTCCCAACTCCGTCACCAGCAGATATGATTTGCATTCCCATTTCACAGATGAAGCCACCGCTCGTGGGAAGGGTGGGGTGAGGGGGGGCAGACGCGCGCGCGCGGTGGCGGGTGTGAAGGTTCCCCTGCGTAGGGGGGGGGAGTCGTCACGGTGGCTTTGCTCTCCGTTAAGTCCCCATTATTACCCAACCGGGCGGGGGCGACTATTTTGCGCTGTCACCTTGCACGAGGCAATCGTGTCAGACTCTCGTGATGATGAACGCTGCCCTGTATAACACAATTGGGGGGGGGTGCAGATGTCATTCGCCTCGGCTCATCCTGTCGACACCGGAAACTTGGGGAGACTACCCCGCAGCTCTGGCAGGGGGCTTAAAAGTCAGGGCAAGGCTGTCGAAGGGGGCGGGGGGGTGGGGGTTGGGGGCGGGGGGGAGATAAAACATGCTCAGTCAGTGTAAAGAAATGTGAAATAGCAGACGGATGAAAGCACGGAGCCACAAACGCGACATATCAGACGCCAGCAGACTCACGGGGAGCAACGTGACAGGGGTGACCCCGTCACGCCTGAGTAAGCGCCGGTTCGCTGGCACTAGGTGTGGTTTTTGCACCGTCTGTGTGTGTGTGTGTGTGTGTTTCTTTTTTTTAGATATGCATGCAGCATGCATATGTATGTGTGTATATCAGGACGTGGAAGCGGGGCAGGCTAAGCTAACTAGCTAGCCCATGCAGACGGGCGGTTCCGCTAACACTGAGGGCGGTCTGGGGGCGGCCCCGCCTGGCGTTGACTGTGATTTTGGGGTCTTCGCGTCGTCGTGCGGGGAGGTGTGTCGAAGGTGTCTGGCTGGAAGAGCTGGCGTTGGATCGGCAGGGGGAGCCTGGTCTGCTGCGTCCGGTGGGCCCAGGGACCACGGCCCCTGCATGGAGATGCGCCAGAGAAGGAAGCACCAAGTGCTGTCTGTCAGGACGTGGAAGCGGGGCAGGCTAGGCTAACTGCTAGCCCATGCAGACCGGCGGTTCCGCTAACACCGAAGGGAGGTCTGACAGGACGCGGAAAAGCGGGGCAGGCTAAGCTAACTGCTAGCCCATGCAGACCGGCGGTTCCGATAACACAGAGGGTGGTCTGGCGGCGGCCTCGTCCAGCGTTGACTGTGCTTTTGGTGTCGTTGTATGGAGTGCGGGGAGGTGCTTCGATGGTGTCTGGCTGGGAGAGCTGGCACTGGATCGGTTGGGGGAGCCTGGTCTGCTGCGTCCGGTGGGCCCAGGGACCACGGCCCCTGCCTGGAGATGCGCCCGAGGAGGAAACACAGAGGGCGGTCTGACAGGATGTGGAAGCGGGGCAGGCTAGGCTAACTGCTGGCCCATGCATACCGGAAATTCCGACAGTCATCCTGGCGATCATTCTCCTGGACAGTGATTTGTATTTCTTGTTGTAGTTTTATATGTGTATTCTTGTAGACACGTGTTTTTGTCTTTGTGTTGCACTGCTGTGGGCTGGGGAAGACGTTATTTCAGAAATGATGAAGTTCTCCTGACTCCTTATATTTATGTATGTGCATTTGCACATACATTATACATGTGAGCGACCTTCGTGTGTGTGTGTGTGTGTGTGTGTGTGTGTGTGTGTGTTGTAATGGCAGGCCTTCAGCACACGTGAGCTAAATTCACCTTTGAACCCCACCTGCAATTTTAATGTGAGAGGGATGGTGCAGGGCCAAGGTTGGCCACACATACTGCAGGGCAACCATCGTTATACCGCAGCAGAGGAACGTGTCGTGTTGGGTGGGCGGTGTTACTCGGTTGTTATGGTGACGCTGCTTCTCTTCCTGGTATTGATTAGTGTCCGGATGAAGTATAAAAAATCACAATTATCAGGATTTCTTCTGATATGTCGACGAGGGCAGAAACAACAGTTTCACCAAGGGGGGGGGGTTCCCACTATCTTGATTTTATTAAGATAATTTCAATATTAATTGAAATTGCTTACAAAAACGCTGACCAGCCACGTCTGTTCAATTTCCAGTGATTTGGAATATAACACACGTTGAAAATGTAATTATCTTGTTTTCGTTCTGTTGTAAGTTGGTAGGTGACATTAGCAGGGTTTCCAGTGACGTTCCCCCGGAGGCTGGTAAGTGAAGATATGAACATAGTCTCCAAATGAGAAATAAACGAGTATTTACTTATTTATTCTTTGGAGGAATGATCCCGACGACTGGAATGTGCAGCGATCTGTCTGAGGAGCAGACACACATAACGAGAAACGCCTCTGACGTCACGACCCGCTGCCTCCCAGCGTAGTTATTCTTCTCTAGCTGCACAAAATAAAACTGCAGGTTATTTCTATTTTTTTTTTACATTTAATTTAGTGCATTGTGATTAAATGTGCGGCACGGCGGCGCAGTGGTTAGCGCGGTCGCCTCACAGCAAGAAGGTTCTGGGTTCGAGCCCCGGGGTTGTCCAAACTTGGGGATCGTCCCGAGTCATCCACTGTGTGGAGTTTACATGTTCTCCCCGTGTCTGCGTGGGTTTCCTCCGGGTGCTCCGGTTTCCTCCCAAAGACATGTAGGTCAGGTGAATCAGCTGTACTGAATTGTCCCTAGGTGTGAATGTGTGGCCTGGCGGCCTGCCCAGGGTGTCTCCCCGCCTGCCGCCCAACGACTGCTGGGATAGGCCCCAGCATCCCCGCGACCCTGAGAGCAGGATAAACGGCTTGGATCATGGATGGATGGATTATTAAATGTAAGCAATCCAACCTGGCTTGATATTAGATGATCTATTATTTTTAACATTCATTTCTGCTGATTGCACTATATATATATATATATATATATATATAGACAGATAGAGAAAGAAAGAGAGAGGGAACACCTTACAATACCTACAAAGCCAATGGAAAGCAGATGGTTTCGAGAGGGTGGTAAACAGGGTGTAGGAAGAGAGAGAGAGAGAGAGAGAGAGAGAGAGAGAGAGAGAGAGAGCGAGTGAGAGAGAGCAAGCGAGAGCCAGAGAGGTAGAGAGAGAGAGGGAGAGTGGGAGAGATAAATAAATATAGCAAGCGAGAGCAAGAGAGACAGACAGAGAAAGCAAGCGAGAGAGAGAGAGGCAGCGAGAGAGAGAGAGAGAGAGAGAGAGAGAGAGAGAGGGAGAGGGAGAGGGAGAGGGAGAGTGGGAGGGAGGGAGAGTGGGTGAGCGTAGAACAGCTTGTGTTGTCTCACCCTCATCCCGGTCGTGGGGAGAGCTACATGGGAAGCCCTCACTAAGCTCCCAGAGACCGCCCCTATGGCCCGGCGGGGAGCCCATGTAATTAACGAGAGCTTTTGTCCCATTTGCCTACAGTAATAAGCCTATGAGCCCAGCCAGGCTTTAGATAATGAAAAGTCGCCACGTTAAGTGTGTGGGGGACTAACTTGGTCACGTCGAGTGGATGTGGCTGGGATTGAATGGCCTATTCTCTGGGTGATTTGATCATGTGCAATCTACTGTAATGTTTCTGTTGCCGCTTCATCCGGCGGTTATCGCTGAATTAGCCGTCGGTGTTGCTGCGGGAGGCAGGTATCGCTGTGTCACCGTCTGTGCAGAAATGCAAAGAGAAAAGGGGGTCAGTGTGCCAATGGAAGTAGCATCCCAAGAAGCTATTTAGCATACTGATTTCACTATCTTCCTAGCAGTGAATGCACACACATGCTGGCATATGTGCGTGTATGTGTGTGTGTGTGTGTGTGTGTGTGTACTAGTGCTGGGCAATATGGAAAATATCATCATGATAATCATAGGGAATTTTACATGAAATACTGTGTGTGTGTGTATGTGTATACATACATACACACACACACACACACACACACACACACACATATATATATATGTGTGTGATTTCAGCAGCTAAAACAAAAAAATAAGGTAGAATTGGACAACCTTGTCTAAAACCTCACTTGAGGTTAAACCTCGGAGAACTATAATTTCTGAGTTGATTAGAGTTACTATATAACGTTTTGGGCACGGTGGCACAGTGGTTGGCACAGTCGCCTCGTAGCAGGGGGATCCTGGGTTCGAGCCCCGGGGTAGTGCAACCTTGGGGGTCATCCCGGGTCATCCTCTGTGTAGGGTTTGCATGTTCTCCCCGTTTCTGCGTGGGTTTCCTCTGGGTGCTCCGGTTTCCTCCCACGGTCCGGAGAAGTGCGGGTCGGGTGAGTCGGCCGTAGATTGTCCCTGAGTGTGTGAGTGTGTGTGTGTGTGTGTGTGTGTGTGTGTGTGTGTGTGTGTGTGTGTGTGTGTGTGTGTTTGTGTGTGTGTGTGTGTGTGTGTGTTAATATGCATAAGAGCGTGTTCACAATGAGGGCACAGGAGAGGAAATGAGGGGTTTGACATTTTGTAAATTGACCAGCAATTAGATTATGCTAGGCGCTCTTACCTCTCTGATGCATTCTCGATACTGTCACGAATCTGTGCTGGATCAATCCACCACAGCCGAGGAGTCACCTCACAGCAGCAGCGTGCTCAAAAAGGGCCAAACCCTTATCGACCGCTTCGTTCCAAATACTTCCAAAAGCCAGGGTGAGGGGAGGGGAATACATGCTTTTTTTGTTTTCCCTTTTAGAAATAAATGCTCTCTTGCAAGTGTGGAGGACTTGGATGCGCTGCCATCCCCCTCCTCTGATAATTAAAGAGAGCCCGCTTCTAAAGCTGACCTTTCCTGAACCAACACATATTGATCAGATCTTCTGCACTTGTTTTCTTTCACTTGAAAGGGATCCTCCACAGTATACAACAACTAAATATTGGTGTGTGTGTGTGTGTGTGTGTGTGTGTGTGTGTGTGCATCATTGAGAATTGCCGAGAGAAAAAGTGCGACTATAGAAAAAGGTAAGTTTCCTGCAGCTGCAGAAGTCAAAGACACGCTCTTACCCCACTCTTCCGAGTCTTCCCGGTCGCTGCTCCACCCCTCTGCCGATGCGTGGGTGGGTGGGTGGGTGGGGGGGGGCTGGGGGGCTGCAGACTATCACATGCCTCCTCCGATACACGTGGAGTCACCAGCCGCTTCTTTTCACCTGACAGTGAGGACTTTCACCAGGGATAGGTAGCGCATGGGACAATCACACCCCCCCCATCCCCCCTGGACAGCGCTCCGATCGACCAGAAGAGGCGCTAGTGCAGCGACCAGGACACATACTCACATCCGGCTTCCCACCCGCAGACACGGCCAATCGTGTCTGTAGGGACGCCCGACCAAGCCGGAGGTAACACGGGGACTTGAACCAGCGATCCCCTTGTTGGAAGGCCACGGAATAGACCGCCACGCTACCCGGATGCCCATCTCTACTCTAATACCTAAACTTTGCCATTTCTAAACGTATACCTAAACTTGATTGTCTCTAATCTCATGAATGATTTGAGTGGATATCTTCAACAACGTCCTCATTCAGTGATCGTGTGTTGAAATGCATCATGTGTGAAAGTCATGTTACATGCTGGTATGTAGTCTCGCGAGGCTAGACGTGGATGTATATGCGTATGCGGCGTAGTCACGTGAGACATTGTGACACTAGCTGACATGCATCGCATGCATGTGACAGAACTGTAATTCTATGCAAACATTTTGTCTGTGAGACTGGTCCAATGCGCTCACATGCACGGCCTGCGAATAATAACTGCACATGTTTGGGTGAAAAACTGAACTATAAGGCTTCATGTTCTCTAAAGACTTCAGTGTCAGATGAGAGATTAACATTTCCGTTGCACACGTGGTCATACCTGCATTTCCTGTGGAAGGTGTTCCAACGCTGCGCCCTTGCTCGTGGAATCCCAAATACTCGCTGGAGCCGTCCCGGATGCTTGCTTGTCTAAGTACTTCCGTCTGCAACTACGTCACACTTGCAAAAAAAAAGAAAGATATAAAACATGCAGTGGGATGTGGTTATGTCGTTTGGGTGCCGGCTGCAGACAGAGAGCCTGGGATGTCTCTGTGGCATCGGCACCACACCTTCCGGGTTAGTTATTAGTCAGAGCTGTGAGGCATTAGTCACTAATCTGTTCATATATCTGTGCATATATTCAGTATTCCCTGTGCAGGGAGACGGGGACAGGGGGGATGTTAGGACACACCAGAGTGACGTCCCTGCGAGAGCTGACTGGCAAGTAAGCAGTCAGACTAAATGATGAAGAGTGAGAGCTGTGCTAACGCTTCTTCTCTGTGTGGTGAATATGCAATTGTGGCGATTAAAGGGTCACCAAATCACACAAGGTCGTTCAGAATAAGTTGCAAATATCTTTTTTTTGTCAAGGTTTAGGTGATTTTTCCGTCACTAGGGTCAGTAGGAGAGGTGTGAGATTGCAAACATCAAGCACACTTTGGAGTTGTTAACAGTCTCAGCCTGCGTTTAAACGTTTTGCTCCACGTGAGACGTGATAGCATCTAATCTGCTGTGCTGCAGCGTGGCAGCCATATTTCTACACTCACTTCATTCCCCCCCCCCAATTGTATCCGGTCAATTACCCCACTCTTCCGAGCCGTCCCGGTCGCTGCTCCACCCCCTCTGCCGATCCGGGGAGGGCTGCAGACTACCACATGCATCCTTCCATACATGTGGAGTCGCCAGCCGCTTATTTTCACCTGACACTGAGGAGTTTCACCAGTGGGATGTAACGCATGGGAGGTTCACGCTATCCCCCCCCCCCAGTTCCACTTCCTCCCCCGAACAGGCGCCCCGATCGCCCAGAGGTGGCGCCAGTGCAGCGACCAGGACACGTACCCACATCTGGCTTCCCAACCGCGCACACAGCCAATGGTGTCTGTAGGTATGCCCGACCAAGCCGGTGTGGATTCGAACCGGCGATCCCCGTGTTGGTAGGCAACGGAATAGACCGCTACCTTACCCGGACGCCCCCAAGTGGTCAGTCTTGAATCGATAAAAATCACAATATCCTTCCTCAGCATCATACATGGCTAATTGTGTCTCTCGGGATGTCCGACCGAGCCGGATGTAGCACGAGGATTCGAACTGGCGATCCCCGTGTTGGTAGGCAACGACATAGGCCGCTACAGTACATGGACGCCCCCATTCTGGCCTAGATCAATGCAAAAAAAGTGCATGTGTCATCTCGCAGGAAACTGCAGAATGGTTCACTCATTGAAAGCTGCGCCCACAGTGGGGGTACACTTTTTGAGGAGAACAACGTAAGATCTGGTTATATTTGATGCACAACAAATATGCCAACAAGCTTTTGTGTGGTGGGCTGCACAGCCAAACACATGGCCCGGAAATGTTTTTTTTTCTTCTTCTTTTTTTACAGTGCTCCCCAAGTGAAACAAGGTAGCCATTGATGTACCAACCCTGGTATTGTGCCACTGTTTCTTTGCAGTCTGGTGCTGCTGTATAAACATTAATCTTGTGAAGTTGCCTCCTGCTGCATATGTCTTCTGTGAAAAGAATTCATCCAAATGGGAAATTGTATGCCTGCTGTTAGTATTGTGCGGATAATGATGTGACAACATGGGTCTCTGGTCATGTTTAGTGAGCGGAGTTGTTCAAAGATCCTGGTGCGTATTGCACTCCAGCTTTCTACCCTGCAGTTCGAGACCACTGCTTCTCCTCTATATTCATGTCTTCTGCACGAATCGTCAAGTGGTTAGGCTGCTGATTGTTAGACTAGGCCTTGCAATCTTTAGTCTCAGTTGTGAATTATTTGCACTACTGCACAACTGAATAAGCAAACTACACATGTAGCACTCGAAGGCATACTGAATAACTGTTGATCTCCCCGTATGAAATCAAGGACGCATCATGCGAAAATGGCTGAGGATTTACCACGCTGGAATCACGTGGGTCATCGATGTCACTGCCTGATCAGGTCGTAAGGATCAAGGAATGACCACCCAGCACACTCAGCGACACACAGGTGCTGGATGTCATGTGTTACGCAACTTTCGCATCGATGTAGGGACATAGCCTGCATATTCAAAAAAATTGCAACGTTCAAATGCAACATTGCAGTATCATCGAGGCATTTTCGGCTACAAGTTTCATAGGTAAAGTCTTGTTCACACCGCATCTGAAACTCCTCTGCTCATTTCCAAGATGGATCCGTTCGAGGCTAAATGTCTGAAGTTGTAAGGACATGTCCACTAGTTTCGACCACGGATGTGCAGACTCGCTAGCCATTCACTAACGGGTCGGACCCTTTAATGGACTGGTTAGCATATAGTCACCCGTGGTGCGGGGAACTCGGGCTTGACTCCCGCCTGCCCCCTGGATTCCCGCTACATTTGGTGGCAGCGGTGGGGCGCATATGCGCTCAGAGGCGTGAGGGGGGAGGGGGGGCTGGTATGCAGAAGCGTTAGGACGCGTTTCTCGAAGGAGGGGATTAGTGTAACGGTGTACTACCACGGATGTGCAGACTCGCTAGCCCTTAGCTAACGGGTCAGACCCATCAGTTGACTCGTTAGTGTCAGTACTGAACCACAGGCTTGGACTCAAAACGCAGACTCAGTCTGAGTTCACAAAAATCCGTCCTTTTAATCGGAAAGAGGTCGGTACACAGGTGATCAGATAACAAGGCAACGGTGTCCAAATCGGTAGGCGAAAGGCAGGGTGGAAAAGGAAAAAAACAGGTCAGGAAACTATAGGGCTAAAGAAACTCACACAAGGGAAACATTCCTGGAACGCTGTCACAAGGAACTAGACGAACTGGCACAGAAGAAGGGGAACACCAAGACTATGTACTCTGGAGGAGGGGAGACAATGAGACACAGGTGCAACACATTAGGGCAGGGCAGGTAATCACACAGGAGGGAGACACGTGAGGGCAGGAAGTAAAGGACTACCCAGACGGGGCGTGACAGTTAGCACAGTCGCCCATGGTGCGGGGATCCCAGGTTCGATTCCCGCCTGCCCCCTGAATTCCCGTAACACTAGTATGACGAATACTATGTGGTTTTTTTTGACAAAGCCTCGGTGTCTGTTCTATTGGTAAGAGTTGACTCCATCTGTTCGGCATCACATCCCTCCACTGTGTGGCTATTCTATACGGATTCAAAGGCATTATCAGCAATAGCAGTCGCATGCAATATATATATATACATATGCTAAAAAATAAGTGCAGACTCTAGCATCCTGGTTTTCAGCTTCTCTCAGGAGCAAATTTAACACGTGAAGGCACTAAATCACAGCTTGTACGGTGTGTTAACAGTACCGCAGTAATATCACGCTGACATCTTTATCCTTTCTAAAATAGCAATTTTTTTTAAGCTGGTGATCCTCTTTTGTATGGACGTTTAAGCTTTCCCCATTTCCACTTCTCATCCATTTTACAGCCATTAGCAAAGCATAAGCTAAGTGGGTGCTGACAACTTTAAGAAAGCCAAAGCCTGAAAGCCACTTCATTGTGTCGTCGTACAGTTCTACGGTAACAATGAGATTAATTGTCTTTATTTAACACATCCTATTGTATAGCAGCAGTGGGAAGCTGCAGCGCCAACTCCTGTTCTTCTTTCCATTGCCTTGCTCAGGGGCACAGGCAGGAGTATTAACCCTAACACGCATGTCTTTTTTGATGGTGGGAGGAAACCGGAGCACCCGGAGGAAACCCACGCAGACACGGGGAGAACATGCAAACTCCACACAGAAAGGACCTGGGACGACCTGGGGTTCGAACCCAGGACCTTCTTGCTGGGAGGCAACAGTGCTGACCACCGGACCACCAAGATGTAAAGTAACAAAACGTTTGTTTAAAGGAATGTTCTGAAGTAAGAAGGGGTTTATGCTATAGATAGAGAAGGGGAAACAATGAATTAAGCTGTAAGAGGGTACTTCTCTTGTTATGGTTAAATGGCTTAGCAGCAAATTGCTTGGCAGGATTACGTGTTACATTATTATACGTACGTCACAGCAACGCCCTGGGTAAACACAGGAGGAGAGGTGAACATCATCCACAAACGTTTGATAAGCATTGGGTATTACTGGTAAAGGAGAAACCCGACCCCTCCACCCTCCCATACAAAAGCCTTACATTATGTTTCATTTTTTTTCTTGGAATCCCCTCCTCCCCCCTTTTCCTTCCTAGTTGTATCCAACCAATTATCCCTCTCTTTCGAGCCGCCCCGGTCGCTGCTCCACCCCCCTCTGCCGATCCGGCGAGGGCTGCAGGCTACCACATGCCTCCTCCCATACATGTGGAGTCCCCAGCCGCTTCTTTTCACCTGACAGTGAGGAGTTTCGCCAGGGGGACGTAGCGCGTAGAGGATCATGCTACCCCCCCAGTTCCCCCCTCCTCCTTGAACAGGCGCCCCGACCGACCAGAGGAGGCGCTAGTGCAGCGACCAGGACACATACGCTTCCCAGGAGTACACCGCCACGTTACCCGGACTCCCCATCGGCTTGTTCAGTCGATGTTTGGGAACATCACCTGTTTCCCTCAAAAGCTGATCAAATCCGTGAGACTGCGGGGGGTGAAGACGTCAGGAGACTCCCCAGGCGTGGCGTGGCGTGTCTATACATAGTCGCTGCACCGACACCGCAGCGACAACGCGTCAGGATTACCGCTGACGTCAGAGCAGCAAATTACACAGGATACTGCTCACTTCAAGTGCTGTTTTGGGAAATGAGGGCAGTTTGGAATCGGTCCCCGAGTCATCCCGCACCCCCACATATGTAAACTCAGTACGCACATTGAACTCCATTAATAGCATCACTTAGGTCGCCCACATGAATTATGACATCTAATTTCCGACTGAAATGTGATGTCGTATTACTTCGCTGTTTGACGATGGCAAGAAAAGCAATCTCGTTCATAATGAGAAGAGCTAATATTGCTTTCCCCTCAATTCCCGTCCCTTTTCAGCCACAGACGTACATTGGCTGGGTTTTTTGGTAATGTTGGCAGGGGCTTGTTTGGCAGCACATGCCAATCCTAGCCTCTGCCCAAATCCTGCGGTGGTATTTAGTCATCACCAAGGAAGACTTCCTGCTGTGGCTTGTTTGTGGGCACTTAGTCTAAGCACGTGTACCTGCTTATCTTATTAGCCAGGTGTTAGCCGGAAGCATGTAGCTAATTGAGGAGGGGGGCTAACCTGCCAGTGAAGGTGCTCTCCATTCATGTAGCTAATTGTGTTGCTCTCATTGGCTGGGACTTCTCTCAGCACCAACGAAGACCCAAGGAAACTGTAATTACAGCTCATTTGATGAGGTGGGCCTCTGATAGATAGAAAACCTGACCAGCGGCTGTGGGAGGGTAGCATATTCTCCAAATGGGTTTTCAACCAGTATTTGTGTATGTGTGTATGAGGGAGGGGGGGGGCACTAATGAAATACTATTGCAGCCAATCAGGCTTTATTACCACAGTCTAAAGTGGATGGGCTTATTGGATCGTTTTAGTTTGGAAATAAATCAAAACAGAATACGAAAAAAAAAATAGACCACTTACAAAGGAGTCAACTTGGACTAAGCTGCCCACCGCAGGCCTGCAAATCACAACATAAGGACCCAGCTAGCTTTTCTTTTCTGTTTTCTTGCTAACTCTGTTTTGTTTAAAAGGTCTCTGTTTTTTATTTTCCCTCCAGGAAGCCCCCCCCTCCTTTGATTTCAGGAGCACTCTGCCAAACAGCAACGTTGGCAAACATTCACACCAGTAAACAAAGCCACTAGTTAAAACTAGAGTTAATATGGTATCATCAGTTGGTGCAGAGTAGTGCAGATGGTGGTGAGTTCCTCATGAATCCGCTTTCTAACTCACTCGCAAAGTGACGTAACATCTCGCGTTTAGCTGGATCGTCTGCATAGATTTGGGACAGATTCGAGTGGGCGCATCTTGAAATATATGCCGATATAAGATGCTCAATATTTCATATTTTTTCTTTTTTTTAATGAACATTATAGCCCTGATTGGTGATAACATTGGTTATACCCCGGTGATTCTTTTACATGATTTTATTATTAAGGTGCAACTTCTCTCCCAGGTCTGAGTCTACCTACCCACTGCATAGATCTGAAAAATTTTACAAAGTGGGCAAGGGGCTGAGGGGGGGGGGGTCAGCGAGAAGGGCCCAGCGTGCACACCGAGATGGCGCCGCACACCACCACGGTGTCCCCCTCCGCCGGCCCGCCTTCCAGCACGGCGTCGGTCTGTGAGGCGCAAACTGGACAAAAGCCGAGCGGATATCGGAACCGGAAATGCATGTAGGCGAGACACGTTGGCCTGTTAAGGTGCGCGGCAGGAGCCAAGTTACTGCGCGAATGGTATTATTGCGCACCGGAAATGATGTTACTGTGCAAGACAGGGTGCGTTCCAGCGCGCGAGAGGGGTGGAGCTCCACGCGACAGAGCCAGTAATAGTACAAATACATGCTCTCATATTTCATGCTAATTACACACAAAAGACAAGCCTCTTCAGAGACGTGGTAGGTATTTTGTTTTCCTGATGAAGCGGAGCCTGATAAAGAGTAAGCGCCATACTCTGAGATGTTAACTGACAACACGTGCTGTGAGCGCGCGATTTTTTTTTCGTACCCGTTTTCAGTGGCGTTATTATTTTTCCCACCTGGACTCCGGGAAGACCCGGCCCTACTCTATCTCTGATTGGCTAACCCTATCCCTAACCCCACCCTAACCTTAACCAACGGAGGCAACGAGTACTAGCCAATCAGAGTTCCCGGAAAACGGGTACGAAACAAAAATCAGGCTTCCTGCAGTGCTGCTCGTTGATGGTCATTATTTTACTTCGATGGTAGTAGACCTACTTACAGTAATTCACACTGTGTCTTGGTCTACTCTTTTTATTATTATTATTATTATTATTGGGGCGTCCTGATGGACGACCTAGGTGGGGTGAGGTTGGTTTACTCACAGCGCGTGATTTTTTTTCGTACCCGTTTTCCGGGAACACTGCCTCTGATTGGCTAGTACTTCTTGCCTCCGTTGGTTCGGTTGGTTAAGGTTAAGGTTAGCCAATCAGAGATAAGAGTAGGGGCGGGTCTTCCCGGAGTCCAAGATAGAGAGACCTCAGATACAGCAGCGATGACGCGCAGTCGTCGTGCAATAAACTGCGCAAACCGCCCAAAGGCTGGGTGGGAAATGTTGAACATGTTCATTATTGAACCCCTTTGGAAGTTCTCAAAAGATTATGCATCTCATAACTTCCAAAGCAGACTTGCCCCCTGGCTGCGCACGCACCCAGTATTGTTTGTAAACAGGAAACCCGTCTATGCGCAGATGTGACGCAGACGGAAGGGGGGGAGGTTTGTCACCCACCTCTGATTGGAGGGCGTCAACATTGCATTTTATTTATTTGTTTGTTTGTTTGTTTATTTACGTATTTCATGACGTAGATAAGTCCCAACTGGCCGACTCTAGGTCAGCACCAGCCTAGCCAGGTTCAGTGCTGATTCAAAACAGTAGATGCCGTGTTCAGCCATGTGGATTTTTTTATAAATCTGGTGAGAAATATTAATTTTAACACATTATAGTCCATAACCATGCTGTCATATCATTTAGTTCACAACTCAAAAAAAAAGCTCGACAATACATTACAGTGTTTAGCACATCTTTGATGAAATGCGACGATGACACAAAAACAAATTCTAATGGAAAGTTTACTGGGGCTCAGTCAACGAACAGAGTTCCATCTGAACTGTGTTGCTATGCGACGCCATCATGGACGATGATGATGATGATGACGTCAAAGGCAGGCAGTTACAACAACAACCCTTCACGCTCAATACTTCTAGTGCACTACCATGGTTACGGGTTTTTTAATAGGACCCAGGACGGACAGGGTGCAGCATGACATATCGCTGCATCATTTAGACGCTCAGCGGGAGATGCTCCAAAACCTCGTCATCCGGGTCAACTGACAACATGCTGCTTTGTCCTCTTGTCCTCCCGTGATGGCCTCCGGTAACTCTTAAAACAACTTTCTGCCCAGTTCCCATCGGCATTAACGACCTGCACACCCCCATAACCTGTAATTTGATAGGACCTAAACTGTTGTTGCCCATAGACTAGGACTTCTTTTTTTACCCATGTGCTTTCGTGTGAGGGGGGGGGTGGCTGACCGGCATGGTGTTACCCCCCCACCCCCACCCCGACACTTCCCGGTCAGACACTCTAGACGTCATCAGCTGCAGATACAGAATCCTGAGGTGTTAGGTGACAACTTCCTCATGCACCTCCAACACATCCCCCCCCCGGTCACTGACACATAAATCCACACCTTTCTGCTCCGTCCACATCCTGAGGGTCTCTGCTGAGTTCTTTGTCCTTGTTAGAGGAGAGTTTAAGAAACGTCCTTCTGCTTTTTTTTCCCTTCTGTCTGGAGGCCCTCTGGCAGCAAATCTCCCTCTCTCCGGCTTCAACGCTTGTTGAAAACTTCCTAGAGAGGTAAGAAGAGCTAGCTTACTGTAGACTACCTATCTTCTCCTGCATCGCCTCCTTGCCGTGGCGCAGAAGCTTGCGTGCACTGATGATCCCAAGAGCTGTGCCGTCCGGAGCTTGGCTCCTGGTAGGGTCACCAGAGGCGGATGGGCTAAAGGGGAGGTCCCCAGATGAAGCGAGATCCAACAAAGACCTCAACGGTGGAACTGGCAGAAGAGGTCTGCAGGTCACAACAGCAGTGACGGCAGATGAAGGCTGCAACAGAGGGTGGTCCCCAATCGTCTTGGGTTCTCCATGCCATTGGACTCCAGCCACCTCCTGCCAAGGACTGTGTTTTGGCTGCAGGGGCATCAGCCTCTCCACGTAAAAAAGCTGTCACGTGCAGCCCTCCTCCCATTACGCGGCTCCAGGATCGGCCTCTACACCCACCTGAGGACCCAGAGGGACCCAGAGGGACCCAGATGGAGGACGGTCATACTCGACCCCGACTGACCGCCAATGATGAATGGAGCAGGAGTATTAGCAGTAAAAATATAGCATTAGCATTTGTATATGTTTTGTTTGTTTTATTTTGTATCTACCTAGCTTGGTATTTATATGTATTTGGGTGATGTGCAGTCCAGCTACCCTCCTCTTTTCTTATCCACTTCACCACCTCCCTGCAAACGCTGTTTCCTGGAGTAAACTCTGCATCCTTCATTAGACACCACCCACTTACAGCAGGTATTTTGTTTTGTTTTGCCCAGTTCTCAGACTTACAAAGCTACTGGTGTTGCACAGTTCCCCACCCACACTTCTGAAGTGTGGGTGGGGAACTGTGTCAGCATTCACACAAGAGGTTGATATGCTGTCTCTGTGTGCGTCCTCTGTGTGGAGTTTGCAGGTTCTCCCCATGTCTTTGTGGGGTTTCCTCTGGGTGCTCCGGTTTCCTCCCACAGTCCAGAGACATGTAGGTCAGGTGACTCGGCCGTACTAAATTGTCCCTAGGTGTGAATGTGTGTGTCCAGTGATGGACTAGCGGCCTGTCCAGGGTGTCTCCCCGCCAGCTACCCACTGACTGATGGGATAGGCTCCGGCATCCCCAGGACCCTGAGAGCAGGATAAACTGTTTGGATAATGGATGGATGGATGGATGGATGGATGGATGGATGGATGGATGGATGGATGGATGGATGGATGGATGGATATCCATGTTATGATTCATCATTTGGTTAAGGCATTGAGGTTACCTGTTTGGAATGACTGCCGCTGATGCTCAGGGACAAGTTCATCAAGATGCTCAGTATCCAAAGTGGTTTTATCAAAGTCTGCAGCCTCTAAAACCTGGCGCTGGCACTGGCCCTTGACAGATAAAGAGGTGAATCATTTGCTGATACAAAGCATGAGACAAACACGGCGGAGTGGTACACGAGACGTGTTCTGACAAGGTTATTAGGGTGTCATGGCACTCGTTAGGATGCAAATCACAATATCTGGTCTGATCTAACTGAGGTATAATTTGTTCTATGATATTACCTTATGATATCCCGGTGATATCATCTTATCTCCGGCAGCAGCTCTGGTCGGTGTTTACTCCACGGTTTTCAATGTTGGCTTTTGACAGAGTGAAAGAGAAGCAAACAATCTGTGTGAAACTAAATTTACCTGAAGGGATTTCATACCGTTGGACACATTGGGGGGGGAGGCACGGTGGCGCAGTGGCTAGCTCTGTCGTGTCACAGCAAGAAGGTCGTGGGTTCGAACCCTGAAGTTGTCCGATATTGGGGAGGGGGGGTCGTCCCAGGTCGTTCTCAGTGTTTGCATGTTCTCCCCGTGTCTGCGTGGGTTTCCTCCGGGTGCTCCGGTTTCCTCCTACAGTCCAAAGACATGTAGGTCAGGTGAATCGGTTGTCCCAATTGTCCCTAGGTGTGAATGTGTCGGTCCTGTGATGGCCTGGCAGCCTGGGTGTCGCTCCGGCGTCTGCCACCCAATGACTGCTGGGATAGGCTCCAGCATCCTGCGACCCTGATTGGGATGAGCGGCTTGGATAATGGATGGATGGATGGATGGATGGATGGATGGATGGATGGATGGATGGATGGATGGATGGATGGATGGATGAACACCTTGGTTAGTTAAGTTATTGAGCATGTTGGATAAAGCTATTGACCGGGCTGCTTCTAAGTCAGGACACTTGACAGTGTGAGGACTATAAAGAAAGGTGATGCTGCCAAAAGGAGTCAACAAATCTGCCATCTGGACAGATGTTCCTCAGGTCACGTCTGGCAACTATACGTTTATTTTAGGGTTTGTAGATTGAACTCGGTTCGGTCAACTCCACGAATACTGTTGTTCACTGTTGCCCCACATGTTGCCCTGTGTATTGCTAGCCATATTTTCGGTGTTGGATTTTACCATAGTGGACCCTTTTGAGACTGTCCTCCACCAAAAAAAACGACCCCATTGGTCGTTTGTACAAGCAGCTTATTACGACCTTTTAAAGTTTAGCGACCTCTGGCGGTCGTGCTGCCAATAGCAACGTTAGTTGCTATACTACACGGCGAAACAACACAAAAACACACCGACTACATATTATAATGTCCTCAAATTGTTTTTATCACTACTTACGGACTACTTGCCTTTATTAGCCTGTCTGTGTGGCGTTGCTTAAAGCAGCGTTTCTCAACCGGGGGTCCGCGGACCCCTAGTGGTCCGTGGTGTAATTGCAAGGGGTCCGTGAAAATAAAATATCTTTAAAAAAATATCCTATGACATTTATAGAAATAGGATTATTTTACTGAAATGTGACCGAGACCTTTATCTACCTGAACTCTAAAGGGTAACAGGACTTTTTTCTCTAATTACATCTGTTTCACAAGTGTAATGTATTGTATTTTAATAAGAGGTCTCGCTCCCGTTTGCATTGTTAAAAGTTACTGCATAAAAATTCTGTTGTTACATATATCTGAAAGTTACTGAATACATATTCTGTTTCGTTACATATATCTGAAAGTTACTGAATACATATTCTGTTTCGTTACATATATCTGAAAGTTACTGAATACATATTCTGTGTTGTTACATATATCTGAAAGTTACTGAATACATATTCTGTTTCGTTACCTATATCTGAAAGTTACTGAATACATATTCTGTTTCGTTACATATATCTGAAAGTTACTGAATACATACTCTGTTTCGTTACATATATCTGAAAGTTACTGAATACATATTCTGTTTAGTTACATATATCTGAAAGTTACTGAATACATATTCTGTTTTGTTACATATATCTGAAAGTTACTGAATACATATTCTGTTTCGTTACATATATCTGAAAGTTACTGCATAATAATTCTGTTTTGTTAACTATCTCTAAGTTACAACTGAAAGCTCTTATTTTTGCCCCAAAGAGTGAATAAATGCTATAATGCAATTTAAAATGCAGTTTCTACTGTTTCTATCAAATTGCAACCCCCCTCCCCCAAGATCAGGTGGAGGGGTCCTCAGGGTAGATCAAAAATATGCAGGGGGGGTCCAGGACCCCAAAAAGGTCGAGAACCACTGGTTTAAAGGATGTCAACAAGTAGATAAAAACCCACAATGCATAGAGGCGAAAAGCATCTGCGGCATATCCCCTGCCGCCGGTAGGGGGCGCTAATTTAGGAAACGCTCCTGTGGGTCGCATTAGGGGGTATACGACCTATGTGGTCGTATGGGTCGGAGGTCGATTGACTTTCAAACGTAACTCTAGGTCGTAATAAGCTGCTTGTACAAACGACCTACGGGGTCGTTTTTGTTTTCAGTGGAGGTCAGGCGGTCTCCTTGTGGGCCCCTTTTTGACGGTCCCATGTGTACCACTGAACCAAAACCGCCCTCTCTTCTCCGGATATCATATTCAGTTCGTCAGTCCTCGTAACCAATCACGGCTTTGCAAATGGCGGATTTTGAGTGGAATACAAATGGAGTACCCTAAGAGGGGCAAGTCGGGGGGAAAAAAACCCCCTCTACAAGAGTCAAGGACTGAAATGGCAAACAAGATGTCCCCAGAAGGGAGCCCAGAGCGGAGGGGATTAGAAAAAAGGGAACACAAGGTAGAGGGAGGAGGGGTGGAAAACAAGGGGGGGATGGGATAGAGCGGTGAAGTGCACACACACACAGAGAAAACATGATGCTTCCGGTGTCAGGGCGTGATGGACGGTGCCCCGCGCCTGATAAATCAGCGGCGCTGAAAAGGCAGGATGCTGAGAAAGGGTATGCGGAGCGATGCGACCCGACCCGCGGCGCTCTGGGTTGCCGGGAGGCGAGAGACGTGTCGGGAATGAGGGAGCAGATGCTGAGGGAGAGAGGGGGAGAGAGAGAGGGAGAGAGAGGGAGAGAGAGAGAGAGGGAGGGAGAGTGAGAGAGAGAGAGGGAGAGAGAGAGAGAGGGGGGGGGGAGAGGAAGGGGAGAGGGAGAGAGAGAGAGAGAGAGAGAGAGAGAGAGAGAGAGAGAGAGAGAGAGAGAGAGAGAGAGAGAGAGAGAGAGAGAGAGAGAGGGAGAGAGAGAGAGCGAGAGAGAGAGAGAGAGAGAGGAGACTGGCCTAATTTAGCCTGCCTGATGAAAAATGGACAGGAAAGTGCTTACTTGGCTTGCCCTTCCCTCTACTCCTCCTCCTCATTTCCACCTCCTGCTAGCCCTAACCTTTGCCTCCTACTCCACTCCTCCACTGCTTTCTCTCTCCTCACTCCTACCCCTTCTCCCCTCCTCCCGGTTACCCCCCCACCCTCCGCCCATCCCTTCATCACTCTTATATACAGACGACCCTCTCCATCCTCCTCCTCGCCTCTTGTTGATACCTCCTGCTACCCACCCCCCCTCCCCTCCCCCCCAACTCCTTACTTCATATTCACCTTTGTGTGCGTGTCTCCACTCTTCTCCTCTCATCTTTCCTCTCCTCCCCAAGCCAGAGTGGACACAGGGTGCTTGATGAGCTGTTAATCTAATTAGTCCGGCAGCGCACTTCTCTGAAGCCCCCCCCCACCCCCCACCAACCCCCCACCCCCACCGATCTCTCATCACCCTGTTGTCTAGGTTGTTAGCTTGGATGTCCACCCATGCCCATGACACACACACACACAGACACACACACACACACTCACATGCTCGGTAACACTCTAGCCTTCGAGCATTCCACCCCCCCTCCCCTCCCCCGCCTCCCACCCCTCTCCCGCACTCCCTGACACTGAGGTGCACACGTAGCCATGCATACTTGAAATGAGCAAAGGAATAAAAGGGAAAAAAACAGCCAGGAGCAAAAGCCATTCCCCGATGGAGGTCTCCCACCTGTAAGCACGCTGCTGGCCAAGGTCGGGGAGAATTCAGACAGCACACACAGCAGCTTAATAATTGAAGTCCATATATATATATATATATATATATATATATATATATATATATATATGATAGTATTTTGACGGTATTGCATTGAACATATACGCAAGTAGCAGCCAAAAAAAATCTACATTTTTTAAATAATAAAGGTAACCACAAAATACTATAATATACCCCCCCCTTTTGCTGTTTTCCTCCCAAATTGTATTAGGCCAATTACCCCCCATCTTCCGCTCTGCAGACTGCCACGTGCCTACTCCGATACACGTGGAGTCGCCAGCTGTTTCTTTTCACCTGACAGTGAGGCGTTTCACCAGGGCGACGTAGCGCGTGGGAGGATCACGCTATTCCCCCCAGTCCCCCCCCCCCGTACAGGCGTCACGACTGACCAAAGGAGGCGCTAGTGCAGCGACCAGGACACACCCCTACATCCGGCTTCCCACCCGCACACACGGCCAATTGTGTCTGTAGGGACGCCCGACCAAGCCGGAGGTAACACGGGGATTCGAACCAGCGATACAAGCATAGACCGCCATTGCACCCGGACGCCAATAACATAGTGGGTTTTTTTTACAATAAGAGTCCAAACAGATGAGGAACCTCCTCAAGACGCCCCAAAAGACAGGAAGTGGTCACACGATACTTCAGAATCAGACGTTGTAAGAAGGACGTCCTCTCTTAGCATACATGCTGCGATCAGAATCCGCACTTTGAGAAGACTGCGACCAAAAAGAGCACTCGTTCAGGAGGAACCGTCCCAACTTGGATGAGGTGACTGCATCCATGCACAAGGGGGAAAAAAAGCTAGAACCGGCCGGAAGCACGTGTGTACATCCCCGGTTACTCCTGCGGAACATCCGGCATGCCGTATCACGAGACACAATAAGAGGACTCGTGAGGTTGATCGATCTGCTGGTGGTTTTGCGCTACAAAGGGGCGCGGCAGCAGAGAAGAAGACAGTATGGCCCCTACACACCCAGCAGAACGGATCGTTATAATGAACTGACGCCATATGGCGCGGCAATTAATGACCGAATTGATGGTGTCAGTTTCTGTGCAGTCTGGACGGAGGCGCAGGGGACAAGAGGCTAAACGGAATGCCGGGAAAAAAATGGCTTGTGAGCTTTTTGGATCAAAATTGTCTTAATTCACGAAGTGCCTAAGCACTTCCGGTGGGGAGGGGTGTCGAAGGTATCTGGCTGGGGGAGCTGGTGATGGATCGGCTGAAGGAGAGCTGGGTCTGCTGCGTCCTGTGGGCCCAAGGACCGCGACCCTGACTGGAGCTGCGTCCGAAGAGGAAACTCCGAGGGGGGGGGGGTCTGACGAGCCCATTCTCACTCCCAACTCGCCACGTATGGACGACCTCTTCGTCACTGTGCAACACTCTAGGTACCCCTTTAACGTCCACTGCCAACCAGGAGGGACTGAGAGCACCCATAGGCACCCCCAAAAAACCCTAACCCTAACACTAACACTAACCTCATTACCTCAGAATGAGTTATATCACCCCAAAATCGGTGTCTTTAGAGAACAGAACATCGTCCCCGGTGCCGGCAGGTAATTCTAACACAACACATTACGCGCCACAACCACACAATGCGGGTGTTAAGGGGTCGTGGTCATTTCACGTATTCCTGTGAGCTCACGTTGATGAATGCACACAGAGCCACACTCTGTACCTCTATAATAACCAGTCGGGATGATCCCGAATGCTTTTTTTTTTTTGGGGGGGGGGGTTTGGGTGCCTGCAGCTACCCTCCACGTTGGAAGTTGGGGTAAAAGGGGTACCTACAGAGGTCAACAGTGACGAAGAGGTCGTCCCCAACCAGCGTCCAGAGGTGACGAGTTGGCAGTGAGAATGTGTAGGACAGGACGCGGACGCAGGCTAAGCTAACTGCTAGCCCACGCAGACCGGAAGTTCCGACAGTCATCCTGGCTGACGGTCGTTCTCCTGGACAGTGATTTTCATTAATGTATGTATGCATGTATTTAGTTAGTTAGTTAGTTTAGATATATGTGTATGTTTGAATAAATGTGTTCTCGTAGTCCTGGTAGTTTTTGAATGTGTTTTTGTGTTTGTGTTGCACTGCTGTGGGCTGGAGGAAATTGGAGGATATTTCATGTAATTTCACCTGCGCAGGTGCCTAAAGTGAAATGACAAAGGGTCTCTGATATATATATATATATATATATATATATATATATATATATATATATATATATATATACACACACACACACATATATACACACACACACACACACACATATATATATATATATATATATATATATATATATATATATATGTGTGTGTGTGTGTGTGTATATATAAACACACACACACACACATACACATACAAACACACACACACAATTGTTTATTTGTTAATTTGTCATTATTTAATTTTCTCTCATGCGTGGCCCTTCATTCCATCATTCCCGTGCCGATTTTGCCGTCTGGAGCATCATCAGTCACGTGACAGGAAGCATCTTCTGCTCAGCATTATTTGAGCAATTTATACGGGACGGAAGTTAGGATTATCTGCAGGTTGAACAAAAAACAAAACCAAAAAACAACAAACTTGTATTCTGAATCCAAGCCTTTCAAAAGAGCTACAAAAGCCGTGCAGCAGAACTTCCGGGGGCACGCTTGTGATGACGTCAGGACGACTCGTCGTTACGCCCGCAGTGTTGTATTGCTGTTCTTTCCGTTGTTCAGTTGTCTCTATTTTCCCAGTGACGAGCGAGGCAGAGTCGCGGAGGAAGACGTCAAACAGGTGGGACGCGTTTCAAGGCAAGGCGCGGAGACGGACACACAATACCGATGCCCACACAGCAAACACGACTCGCGAACATCACGGAGACACGCAGCAGGCCACGCCCACAAAACAACCACCGAATCAGGGAGTCAATTTGAAAACGAATGCAATTCAACGTTAACTATCCCACATCCGGCTTCCCACCCGCAGACACGGCCAATTGTGTCTGTAGGGACGCCCAGACAAGCCGGAGGTAACACGGGGATTCGAACAGGTGATCTCCGTGTAGGTAGGCAACATAATAGACGGTCTTCCACCAAAAAATTACCCACAAGCAGCTTATTACGACCCATAGTTACGTTTTAAAGTTAAGCGACCTCTAGCGGTTGTGGTGCCAATAGCAATCTTAGTTACTATACTAGGCGGCGAAACAACACAAAACGCACTGACTACATATTCTATTGTTCTCAATTTGTTTTTATCACTATTGGCTACTTACCTTTATTAGCCTGTCCATGAAGTGTTGTAAAAATGTCAACAAGTAGATAAAAGCCCACAATACACATAGGCGAAAATTATATGTGGCCTACCTCCTGCCGCCGGTAGGGGCGCTAATTTGGGAAACGCTCCTGTGGGTCGTATAAGAGGGTAAACGACCTATGCGGTCGTATGGGTTGGAGGAGTTGTAGAAATAGGCCGCCATGCTACCCGGACGCCCACCATTAATCAGTTACATTGGTAGGTCCAATTAACCTTAATTATGCATTACGGTGCGAGGTGGATGCACCCCCCCCGCCCCCTACTCTTCAACCAAACCCACGTGACAAACACACCACAGCACCTCTATACGCTATCTCCATTCTAAACCATGCGCAGACTATCAGAAACACCCGGTATGCCCTGATCTCTGTACAGCGTTGTGGCTTCAGGCGCTAGAAGAAGACCTGGACAGACCGGCAGCGCGGTCCCCCTCGCAGCCTCGCCGGTCTGGTTTCCCAGGGCGATGTAGTCATTTTTTACCTGCCGTTGTAAGCCACCGCAGTGAGGCTGTTGATGGCTGGACCATATCTGCCGTGCGTGTGTGTGCGTGTGCGTGCGCGCGTGCACACACGCGCGTGCATGTGTGTACATTATGCACACAGCCGGGCAGCTCGCTGTGAAGTCACACTACCTTTGTGCCCTGGCAGATGTATCAAACACGAACTCATTCTACCACGTTCGCTCGCACGCACGCTCCCACGCGCACGCGCACAAATGCACACTCAGACACACGCACACACGCACAAGTGTGTATACACCCGAAATATAATGCGAGTATCCCCAGTCGTCCCTCTCGAGTTGACACCCCAGAACAGTGATGTTTTCCTTCGGAGCCAATGCCACGGGGTATATTTCACTCACTGATAGCAATCGCTCTCTCTGCCCACCCCCCCCTCCCCTCTCCTCTCCCTCTCTTTCTCGCTCCCTCGCTTGACCACCCTCTCTCCCTTACTCTCGTCCCATCTATCACTCTGTCAAGCTTGATCGCTCTTTCTCCCTTCGCTGTCTCCATCACGCTTCCGTTTCCTCCTTCGGTTCCTCGTTGGTCCCTCTCGATCATCCCTCCGTTGCTGTAACACTCAAGGTTTTCTCTCTGGCGCCAACATCGATCTCCCTCTCTTTGTTCTTCTTTCTCTCTCTCTCTCTCTCTCTCTACATCCTCTCTTTTGACCATTTTTCCCCTCCCTTTATCCTACCAATTGTAATTGGCCAATTGCCCCACTCTTCCGAGCCGTCCCGTTGCCCCACCCCCTCCTGCCGAGCCAGGGAGGGCTGCAGACTACCACAGGCCTCCTCCGATACACGTGGAGTCGACAGCCGCTTCTTTTCACCTGACAGTGAGGAGTTTCACCAGGGAGACGTAGCACGTGGGAGGATCACGCTATCTCCCCCACCTCCCCACCCCCGCAACAGGCGCCCCAACCGATAAGAGGAGGCGCTAGTGCAGCGACCAGGACACATACCCACATCCAAGGCTGGAATACGGACCGGGAATGCCGGGCGAGTGCCCAGGGGCCCCAGACGACGAGGGGCCCCAAAAGGTCAGGGGTATTGTGTTCGCGTATAGTAGGGATCCCCAATCGTACCCTACAAGGGACATTTGTTCCAAACCTGCATCGCGATGCAGAGCCCCAAGCTACCGTCTCTACTGATGCAGAGCCCCAAGCTACCGTCTCTACTGATGCAGGGCCCCAAGCTACAGTCTCTACTGATGCAGGGCCCCAAGCTACAGTCTCTACTGATGCAGGGCCCCAAGCTACAGTCTCTACTGATGCAGGGCCCCAAGCTACCGTCTCTACTGATGCAGGGCCCCAAGCTACCGTCTCTACTGATGCAGGGCCCCAAGCTACCGTCTCTACTGATGCAGGGCCCCAAGCTACCGTCTCTACTGATGCAGGGCCCCAAGCTACCGTCTCTACTGATGCAGGGCCCCAAGCTACCGTCTCTACTGATGCAGGGCCCCAAGCTACAGTCTCTACTGATGCAGGGCCCCAAGCTACCGTCTCTACTGATGCAGGGCCCCAAGCTACAGTCTCTACTGATGCAGGGCCCCAAGCTACAGTCTCTACTGATGCAGGGCCCCAAGCTACAGTCTCTACTGATGCAGGGCCCCAAGCTACAGTCTCTACTGATGCAGGGCCCCAAGCTACAGTCTCTACTGATGCAGGGCCCCAAGCTACCGTCTCTACTGATGCAGGGCCCCAAGCTACAGTCTTTACTGATGCAGGGTCCCAACCTACAGTCTCTACTGATGCAGGGCCCCAAGCTACCGTCTCTACTGATGCAAGGCCCCAAGCTACAGTCTCTACTGATGCAGGGCCCCAAGCTACCGTCTCTACTGATGCAGGGCCCCAAGCTACCGTCTCTACTGATGCAGGGCCCCAAGCTACCGTCTCTACTGATGCAGGGCCCCAAGCTACCGTCTCTACTGATGCAAGGCCCCAAGCTACCGTCTCTACTGATGCAGGGCCCCAAGCTACCATCTCTACTGATGCAGGGCCCCAAGCTACAGTCTCTACTGATGCAGGGCCCCAAGCTACCATCTCTACTGATGCAGGGCCCCAAGCTACAGTCTCTACTGATGCAGGGCCCCAAGCTACCGTCTCTACTGATGCAGGGCCCCAAGCTACAGTCTCTACTGATGCAGGGCCCCAAGCTACAGTCTCTACTGATGCAGGGCCCAGAGCTACAGTCTCTACTGATGCAGGGCCCCAAGCTACCGTCTCTACTGATGCAGGGCCCCAAGCTACAGTCTCTACTGATGCAGGGCCCCAAGCTACCGTCTCTACGGATGCAGGGCCCCAAGCTACAGTCTCTACTGATGCAGGGCCCCAAGCTACAGTCTCTACTGATGCAGGGCCCAGAGCTACAGTCTCTACTGATGCAGGGCCCCAAGCTACCGTCTCTACTGATGCAGGGCCCCAAGCTACAGTCTCTACTGATGCAGGGCCCAGAGCTACCGTCTCTACTGATGCAGGGCCCCAAGCTACAGTCTCTACTGATGCAGGGCCCCAAGCTACCGTCTCTACTGATGCGGGGCCCCAAGCTACCGTCTCTACTGATGCAGGGCCCCAAGCTACCGTCTCTACTGATGCAGGGCCCCAAGCTACAGTCTCTACTGATGCAGGGCCCCAAGCTACCGTCTCTACTGATGCAGGGCCCCAAGCTACAGTCTCTACTGATGCAGGGCCCCAAGCTGTATTGTGAATCAAAATTGTGTTGTACTCTGTAGTCGCCATCCGAATCCCATGCAGACTGGCATAGCATCGGCTACCATGTTGGCCATTTGCATTAGTTTTACATTTAACAATGTTTAGTATTGTTTGTGTAGCCTATATGATGGGGTGGGGTGGGGGGTGGGGGGGTAATGGGCGTGCTTGCCCCGGGGCCCTGTGGTGGGTTAATCCAGCCATGCCCACATCCGGTTTCCCACCCTCAAACACAGCCAATAGTGTCTGTAGGGACGCCCGACCAAGCTGGAGATAACACGGGGATTCGAGCCGGCGATACCCGCGTTGGTAGACAACGGACGCCCCCAGAGTGACCATTCTCAACACTGTCCCTATTGCAATGCTGCAGGGATAGCACTCCTTAGCAGCAGTCTGCTGCATGTCTCTGTCTGAAATGCCGCGAAATTGTGTCAGGCGATCTACTCTGGAAGTGAAGCGTACTTCTCGGTGGTCAACAGGCTGCCTTGCTCAAGAGAATGTGAGTAGCAATGCTGTACACGGCAGCTGTATGCCTCATTCAGTGCATCCTATCCGTGATCCATGAAGTCTTCACATTCATGGGTTGTCCCCGGGTGACATTGCTGGCACCCCCCCCCCCTTTTTCTCCCCAGTTGTGTCCAACCAATTTACCCCACTCTTCCGAGCCGTTCCGTTGCTCCACCCACTCTGCTGATCAGGGGAGGGCTGCAGACTACCACACGCCTCCTCCAATACACGTGGAGTCACCAGCCGCTTCTTTTTCACCTGACAGAGAAGAGTTTCACCAGGGGGACGTAGCACGTGGGAGGATCACGCTATCCTCCCCCCCGCAACAGGCGCCCCAACCGACCAGAGGAGGCGCTAGTGCAGCGACCAGGACACACACTGCAAACACCGCCAATTGTTTCTGTAGGGACGGCCGACCAAGCCGGAGTTAACATGGCGATTCGAACAGTAGAACAGACCACTACGCTACCCGGACTTTGGCGGACCCTTTTCCTGCACAATTTTGGCGGCATGTCCGAGACACGCAGAGGACTGTTCAGTTCCATAGCTGCGGAATGCAGTGTTATCCCCGCAGCATATCTGGAGGTAATGTTAAAAATGATTTGATTTCCCGCTGAGTCCCAGACAAGGAGCACTGACCAATGACCTCTGACCGAGGCCATATCTCCAGTCTGCAAAAGGTCACTTTATATATATATGTATTTCCCCCATCACTCCTCTGGCTCCCTGAGAGATTTAGAGTCAGTTCTAAAAGAGCATTAGTCACTTCTTAAAGCACAGCTGGATTTGGCTCCTGGAGTCCAAAGGTGACGGTGCCTTTGTCGTCAGGGGCCGCTGACTTTGGAACAATCTTCCCGAGGAGGAAACGGCAGATCCTGTCCCTTTCTTCATTCAGGTCTCTTACAAACTCACATTTCTAGTATTGCCTCTTCATCACTCCTGTGACTCCTTTCACTGCCTCATCACTTCCATGCTAATATTTTACATTAGTGTTTATTGTTGTGTTTTATTGTCATGTTTTTTTATTGCTGCTGGCTGTTTGTCTACTGTTTTATCTTGCAAAGCACTTTGTAAAATCTGTATATGAAACATGCTATAAACTTTATTATAATTAGCATTGGCCATATACTTTCTGTTGCTATTATGCTAGTGCTTGAACTGTAGACGCTCACTCCAGCTGGCCATCAACGTCAAGCTTATTTATATGGCCACAAATCAGACACGTGGTCACAGGACGTCCAGTTCCCACAGCGAGAAACTCGTTCGGCACAGTACAGCAGTACTGCATTATCCAGCTCTACACCCCCCCTTTATTTACAACTAATCATTCTCTCTCTCTCTCTCTCTCCCTACAAGTCCTCCAACCCATACCACCACATATAGGTCGTATACCCTCTAATACGACCCACGGGAGCGTTTCCTAAATTAGCGCCCCTACCGGCGGCAGGAGATATGCCACATGTATTTTTTGCCTCTGTGCATTGTGGGTTTTTAACTACTTGTTGACATCCTTTTTACAACGCCTCATAGACAGGCTAATAAAGGTAAGTAGCCAGTAAATAGTGATTAAAAACAATCTGAGAACAACAGAATATGTAGTCAGTGCGTTTTTGTGTCGTTTCGCCGTCTAGTATAGTAAGGTTGCTATGGCAGCACGACCGCTAGAGGTCGCTTAACTTTAAAACGTAACTATAGGTCGTAATAAGCTGCTTGAAGAAACGACCTATGGGGTCGTTTTTTTTGGTGGAGGACGGTCTCATTTTCTCAGTTCTTCTCCCCCTCATCCTTCCTCGTGTCCGTTTGATGAAGACTCATCAGATATGTGTCATCTTTCATACAACAGGGATATTGTCTCTGCAATTATTTAATAATGGATTTTCGTTTCCAAGCATTCCATATTACATATTACAATAAAATAATAATAATAATGATAATAACAAGAGTTTATTCACTTACAGAAAGCGTGAGTAAAAGTTCAGGTAATGGTCACCAATAGCATGGAGACCAGGCATGAAGGTTGTTATTCTATTTTTTCCACATTTTAGGAAGTATTTCTTTTCCCCAGCAATGTCTTTATCAACGTTTTTAAATGATTTCCAACAACAAAGAAACACACGTTTGGAAGATAATAAAATAATGCAAGGCAGAGAAAAAAAACCATATAAAACATACATGAATAGAAATGATAAAATGAAATAAGCATGTACTTTCCCCTTGTCAAAAACAGAAAGCACCATTTTTAAATTGATATTATCACGAAAATAGCGCAGCTAGTGTGTATTTTTTTATTTTATTTTTATTTTTTTAAGGCAGTGAACACTTGCGTGCTGTTATGCAGGACATGCTCGGCCAGATAAACGATAAGACTCTTTACTCTTACTTGTGTTTTGGATAATCTGTCTCCATTTCAGATGGTTTGCCAAAAGTGCTAATGCCTTCCATCTGCTCAACAAGCAATGAAGTCCTCAGAGGAGTATTAGAAGGTCTGCGCGATAAGTAGTGATAATGTGCGTGTGCGTGCGTGAGAGTGTGCGCGCGTGACTGCGCCTATATAAATAATCGTGGCATGGTTCACATTCTCTACGGAAAATAATATTGGGAAATTCTCTCTCTGGAAGTGTGCAAACTTTATTCAGTATAAACCAGGGGTCGGCGACCCCTCGGGTGGACCGTGCCGCTTCACAAGGTTTAAAAATAAACGATCTGACCCGCGTGCCAGTTCATTTTCATAATGAGCATTTATCGATTTATTTATTAACTGCTGCTGCTGCTGCTCGCCTTTCCGTCTAGATTCTGCATGCCGACAGTTCTGCGCTACGCACGCACGCACGCACGCACGCGCACGCACGCACGCACGCACGCACACACGACCCTTGTCTGTCGCTGCATCTGCTAACCACTGCTAGACGTAGAGCGTCGTTTCCATCCACACTCTCATCAAGAGCTACACGGTGACTACCGACGCATCTTTCCATGCAGGAGTCTGCTGGTGTCCTACGTTTGCAGCCGTGCGCCTCTCTACAGTTCTCACACAAACAGGCGTTTCTTCGGTCCTGCTGCTGAGCGTGTCCTTGTCTGGTAACCCATCAAATATGACCTGCGAACTGCTGAGGAAAGCCTCCTTTATACCGGTGTGGGAAGATGGCGGCGCGAACTTACGTCTGCTGCGGCCTCACCCAGTACCGTCCATGCACTGTCTTTGTCCCCGTCTGGATTGGCTGGGAGAGCTTGGTCTGCCGTATCCTGTGGGCCCAGGGACCACAGGCAGCCCTGCCTGGAGCTGCGACTGAAGAGGAAGAACCGAGGGCGGTCTGACAGGACGCGGAAGCGGGGCATGCTAAGCTAACTGCTAGCCCGTGCAGACCGGCAGTTCTGATAAAAACGAGGGTGGTCTGGAGGCGGCCTCGCCTAGCGTTCACTGCGTTTTTGGTGTCGTCGTGTGGAGTGCGGGGTGGTGTGTCGAGGATGGCCGGCTGAGACAGCTGGTGCTGGATCGGCTGGGGGAGCCTGGTCTGCTGCGTCCAGTGGGCCCAGGGACCACGGCCCTGCCGGAGCTGTGCCCGAGGAGTAAACACCAAGGGCGGTCTGAAAAGACGCGGAAGCAGGGAAGGCTAAGCTAACTGCTAGCCTACGCAGACCGGCAGTTCCAACAGTCATGCTGGCTGGCTTTTGCTCTCCGGACAGTGAATTATTATTATTATTATTATTATTATTATACAAATTTCCTTTAACTTCATGTCATAATACAATATAATAACCGGGCCCATTCCTTTGGCCTAGGGTTAGAATGAGGTAGAAGTATATTTGATGGATAGTGCCTTTCTTAGGCTATGATATCTTCTTCTTCTTCTTCTTCTTCTTATTATTATTGATATGTTGGATATGTGTTTTTGTATTTTGGAGACAATACTGTCTCTGCCATCGGCAGCTGTTCTGGACGTAGAGCAAAACACACCGCTAGCTAGTTAGCTATGCTACATTGCCACTCGCGCTGAAATGCTGCGCTGGTGGGCGGATCGGAGGGAGGGGGAGGGGCTTCACAGACCACGTCACTTGTGTGCGCTCCCTTGCTTTCAAAAACCCAACCTTCCCGTTTTCATGTCTTAAAATCCTACGCGGACACACTAAAATGCTGCACAAGCTCTAAAGCTGTGAAAACTAGAGCCTTGTGTAATGAATCTGATTTGCAATTTAATCTAATTTGGTTTATGTCTGCATTTATTTACCCTTTTACGTATTGTTTTTGTCTATATTATGAATACCTCGAGCATGCGTTGCCTCGTTGAAATTGTGAACCTTTTCGAAGTTCAACTGTGTAAATAAAGTTTATAAAAAAACAACAGCTGTGTATTTGCAGACTAATTAATTTCAGTATTCTTTCAAGTGCAATTGTTCGTTTACTCCACCATTAGGCTAAATTTTATATCAAAAATATTTCTTATATTGAACTGCTCCACGTGCCCGTGTTAATGGCCTCGTGCTCCACCGTGGGCACGCCCGCCATAGGTTGCCGACGCCTGGTGTAAACAAAACAGTTCATCACTGAGCCCGGCAATTAAACGCCCCCCCTTTTCCAGGGCAGTGTTTTGCAGCAACTGAAAACAGTTCAAAGATGTCTTCTCTCTTTGCCAGGGCACCATCCAGACCCATATGAGGTCAGCAGACTTCCCAAACACTCACACAAGGACCGCAGACGGAGGTAAAACCTTAGATACCATTATTGATTAGGACCTGAATACTTCTGTAAATCAAAAGCATAATCGGTATTAGAACCAGTGGGTTCGTTTATCATAAAGGTAGTCTCCACCAACTTGTAAAACATTGATAAGTATATCAAATAACGAGCCACACACAATTGGTTTTAATGATGATTTCAATCATCAAACAAGCAGCACACATTCCACGACTCCCTGCCTCTCCTATAAAATTATCATGCAATCAAAGTAGCATCGTTATGCAATTAAAGGTTAACTGCCATGCGGGTGAAAGGAAAACAATCTTGTCTTGTATGTCGAGCATATTAAGCCACTTAGTAATATCAACTGCCAATGAGACCCGTATAAACATTATTGTTAACCAATATCTAATGTTAACTACCTATAAAGTTGAATTATATGACTGTAAAAGACGTTAATTCACACAGTGGTAATGAAAGCTGCGGAGACACTAAGCACGTTTTTTGAGATCAAACAAAACCGGTAATTTATTTTTTTTAAATCATGAGGCCCCAAGACACTGGAGGGGATCCAGAGAGTCCACGGTAAAGGCAGAGGTCCCAGAAACGTTTACGCTTCTGGTGTGGGAAGAGGGCGGAGAAAGTTCATGTTTGCGGCGGCCTCACCCAGTACCGGTGTGGGAAGAGGGCGAACCAAATTCACATTTGCGGCGGCCTCACCCAGTACCGGTGTGGGAAGAGGGCAGCGGGAATTCATGTTTGCAGCGGCCTCACCCAGTACCGGTGTGGGAAGAGGGCAGCGGGAATTCATGTTTGCGGCAGCCTCACCCAGTACCGGTGTGGGAAGAGGGCAGAGCAAATTCATGTTTGCAGCGGCCTCACCCAGTACCGGTGTGGGAAAAGGGCGGCGCAAACTCATGTTTACGGCGGCCTCACCCAGTAACCTCCATGCAGTGTCTTTGTCCACATTTGTGTTTAAGTTTTTCTTTGTTTGATGGCTGAGAGAGCTGGCGCTGAATCGGCTGGGAGAGCTTGGTCTGCTGCAACCTGTGGGCCCAGGGACCACGGCCCTGACCGAATCCACGCCCGAGGAGGGAACACCGGGGGCGGTCTGGCGGGACGCGGAAGCGGGGCGGGCTCGGCTAACAGCTAGCCCACGCAGACCGGAAGTTCCGACAGTCATCCTGGCCGGCATTCGTTCTCCTAGACAGTGATTTTGTTTTCTTTAGTTTAGATAAATGTGTTATTCTGGATATATGTGTTCTTGTAGGTCTAGTAGTTTTTGGAATTTGGCTTTTTTTTGGTCTTTGTGCTGAACTGCTGTGCGCTGGGGGTGAAAGATGCTTCGTTTCATTTCATGTGCGCCGGTGCATGAAATGAAATAACAAATAAAGTGTTTCTGATTCAGAGCCTAACGTTACCGCTCAGGGATGCAGCAAACGCAGCACACATCACTAGAAGTGTACACACGCCCGCACTGACTGAAGCCGACAAAC